>CAUYQG010140888.1:0-11804 GCA_963574415.1 Tarsius wallacei
TGGTAGCACGCACCTGTAGTTTCAGCTCCTTGGAAGGCTGAGGCGGAAGGATCGCCGGAGCCCAGCAGGTCGAGGCTGCGGTGGCCGGGAGCGGCCACTGCACTCCAGTCTGGGCGACAGAGTGAGACTCCAACTCAAAAAAAAAAAAAAAAAAAACTAAACTAAACAAAAAAATACGGTTCAAGTAATATCTCCAAAACCATTCTAACAGTTCAACAAGTATTTAACAAATCACACACACACACACAATTTTAATGTCACACTTTTAAAAAAATTTCTGCAACCAATCTGTTGAATATTCACAGTTCTCTTCAATTTTCAGCTAACCATGACAGATCTTTGCTAGTTTCATAATCAGCATACTACTAAGTGGCACATGATTTGTCACGAATCAGTTCTTTTAATACATGATCAAGATCTTCATTTTTAACTTTATCCAGTGTTTTTCTATTTTTCATTAACTTACATTCATTACTTTCAGCATAGACCTTCAACAGTTTATCCTTTCGGAATCTTTTGGTTATTATTAATAATTAAAATATCCAAAGGCAATTTGAAAAACAATTGACATTTAAAGAACCAGGAAAGTCTACAAAACACTCAAGAAAATAGACAATCAACAGACACTGACCACGAAAGACAAAAAATAAAATTACTAAGACTCCATAATGTTTATGTTCCATGAAGCAAAGGCAAACATTCTTGAAAAAAAATGAAAAAATGGGAGCTCTCAGCAAAGAAATAGAAATTATAAGAGAGTCAAATGGAGATTTTAGAACTGAAAAATAACATTTTAAAAAATAACTGGAGGAACTCAAGCAGAAGAGATAACAGAGGAAAGATATGTCAACTTAAAAGATAGAAGGAAGCCAGGCTTAGTGGCTCAGCCTGTAATCCCGTGCCTTTGGGAGGCTGAGGTGAGTGGACTGCCTGAGCCCGTGGGTTCAAGACCTGCCTGGGCAACTTGGCGAGACCTTATCTCTACAATAAATCAAAAATTAGCCGGGCGTGGTAGTGCGCGCCAGTAGTTCCAGCTACTTGGAAGGCTGAGGCGGAAGGATCACTAGAGCCCAGCAGGTCGAGGTTGCGGTGGCTGGGAACGGCCACTGCACTCCAGTCTGGGTGACAGAGTGAGACTCCAACTCAAAACAAAAAAAGGGAAACTCTGAACAGAGAGGGAAAGATCAGTGAACTTACAGATTGAAAGAAGTTATCTGATATGAACATAGCCTCAAACCTAATATTTGTGTCCCTGGAGTCCCTGATGAAGAACAGAAAAAGACTCTAGCCACACACACAAAACTAAACAAAAGGCAAAGGTGAGAGGATTGCCTGAGCCCAGGAATTTGAGACCAGCCTGGGCAACTTGGCAAGTCCTCATATCTCTACAATAAATAAAAAAAAAAAAAAAAAAAAAAATTAGCCAGGCACAGTAGCACGCACCTGTAAATCCACCAATTAGGAAGGATGAGGCAAAAGGATCGCCTGAGCCCAGCAGGTTGAGGCTGCGGTGGCCGTGAGCTTGCCACTGCACTCCAGCCTGGGTGACAGAGTGAGACTCCAACTCGAAACAAAACAAAACAAAACACCACCTATGTGAAGAAATAATGAAATTCCCAAATTAAGTTAAATTAAAATGTACAAATTCACTTACATTAAGTATACATCTGACCCTTGAACAACACAGGTTTGAACTGTGCAAGTCCACTAATACACAGATTCTCTTCCACCTCTGCCACCCCCAAGACAGCAAGACCAACCTCTCCTCCTCTTCTTCTTCCTCCTCCTCCTTCTCTTCCTCGTACCAACCCCTCCTCCTCCTTCTCCTTCTCAGCCTACTCATGAGCCTCAACTTATGTTGAGTCACTGAGATGACGAGAATAAAGATCTTTATGATGATCAACTTTCATTTAATGGACAGTAAATATATTTTCCTTATTATTTCAATAACATGTTCTTTTCTGTAGCTTGCTTTATAAGAATATAGTATATAATGTATATAATAAACTGTGTTACCAATAAGGCTTCTGGTCAACAGTAGGCTATTAGTAGTTGGGTTTTTGGGAAGTTAAAGGTTATACCAGATTTTTGACTGTGTGGAATAGAGGGGGTTGGTGCACTAAACCTGAGTTGCCCAAGGGTCAACTGTGTATGTATATTGAAGCCCTTATCTCCATCACATACAAACATAAAATCCCAAAAGATTAAAGAATTAAAGGCAAAAGTTTAGAAAATAACAGAAAATATCTTCACATCCCTATAAGCAGAGAGGAAGTTCCTAAACTTCCCAGAAAGAAATACCCATAAAAGTAAAAATTTGTACTTAACGATGTTAGAATTCAGAATATATGCTCCCTAAAAGACATAATCCAAAAAGAGAAAGCAATCCATAAACAGAGAAAAGATAGTAATAATTCATATAACTGATAAAGGATAGATTACTATTCCAAATAAAGAATTCCAAAAATCAATACAATTCTATAGAAAAACTAGCAAAAGCCTTAACTAAATACCTTATGGAAAAAGAAGCCGGGCTTGGTGGCTCAGCCTGTAATCCCAGCGCTTTAGGAGGCCAAGGTGAGTGGATTGCCTGAACCCGCGGGTTCGAGACCCGCCCGGGCCACTTGGCAAGACCTCATCTCTACAACAAATTAAAAATCAGCCAGGCGTGGTAGCACACGCCTGTAGTTCTGGCTACTTGGAAGGCTGAGGCGGAAGGATCGCCGGAGCCCAGCAGGTCAAGGCTGCAGTGGCCGGGAGTGTGCCACTGCACTCCAGTCTGGGCGAGTGAGACTCCAATTAAACAAAAAAAAAGAAACATAAATGGCCAATGAACACATAAAATGAGTCTCAAACATCTCATTAATAATCTTGGAAAGAAAATGAAAACCATATTAAATACTAGTTTAGGCATACCAGATCGGCAAAGAATTTAAACTGTGACAACATCAGGTGTTTCCAAGGATATAGAGTAACGTAACCTCACACATTACTGGTAGGAAGTAACTTGTTTCAATGACTTGAGGAGGGGGAAAAAAAGAGTCTGGGCAATATGTAGTGAAACTGAAGATGTACTCATCCTGTAATCCCAAACTTTGGGAGGCCCAAGGTGAGTGGGCTGCCTGAGCCAGCGGGTTTGAGACAGCCCAGGCAACTTGGCAAGACCTTGTCTCTACAATAAATCAAAAATCAGTCGTGGTAGTGTGCGTCTGTAGTTCCAGCTACTTGGAAGGCTGAGGCAGAAGGATCGCTGGAGGCAGGGGGTTGATGCTGGGGTGGCCGTGAATGTGCCACTGCACTCCAGCCTGGACAACAGAGTGAGACTCCAACTCAAAATAAATAAATAAATAACCGAAGATGCATATATCCAGTGCCAGCAATTCCACTCTTAGGTGTATATATACCTAGCCCACAGCAGGAGTCAACAGACTTTTCTGCAAAGGGCCAGATAGTAAATATTTTAGGTTTTGGAGACCACACAGTCTTTGCAGCAAGTACACAGCCATAAATATGTAAACGAATAGTTGTGGCTGTGTTCTAATAAAACTTTATTTACAAAACAGATGACCACAGAGGCACAGTCTCCCAATCTTTGTTCTAGAGAAACTCTTGCAGGCGTATACCAAGAGACATGTTTAAGGATATTCAAAGCAGTCCAGTTCATCATAGAAACAAACTGTAAGCAACCTTAATATCCATCAACTGTAAAATGGGTAAATTGTGATATAAACAATCAATACAATACTACAAAGTGGTAAAAATTAACTATGGCTACACGCAACATCATGTGTGAATTTCAGGAACATATTGAGTGTATAAAGTAAGTCACATAAAATTTTTTTAAGGTTCAAAAGCATACAAAAGTAAATAATGCAATGTTCAGAATAAAACTATTTAAAAAACAAGAAATGAAATAAACAACATTTAAAAATAGTTCCGATGGTTGTAGGGCAGAGAATAGAATAGGAAGGCATTCAAGTAATGGAAAATCTACATAATTAAAACATTTATTGTATTACATTTTGGGGGGAGAGGGAAGTTGAGTGATTTTTTTTCTCATTTGTAAAAGTGGGTGGAGGATATGATGACTAAACTACGTAACGAGTCAACAACTACTCACTTCATATTTTGGAAAATAACGAATCCATTTTTGTAAACTAAACTCCAAAACAGATAAAAATGAAGTTGTATTTCCAAAGAATCCTGGAGTTTTATGGCATAAAAACAACTAAACCAGACAGTCCTTATGATAGTTTTGAGGGCTAATAGTGTGACCCTAAAATTACTTGCAACCAAAAAAAAAAAAAAAGTACATGATATTAGATACAGTACCATTCCAAAAACAAATATTTTTAAAAATTTAAATGGTCTCTGATCTCCCCTTCCTAAAGCACTTATATTGTGACACAGGGCAGGCCTTATTGGGTACAACAGTAACGGCAGAAGATTAGATGAGAAGATTAGAGGAACAAACACTGGTGAAGAACCATGAGAAACCAGTAGCAATACATGAACTATGTATAGATTTCTTTTTATGGCACTTAGGATTATCAGTTGGGAACCAATTAAACAAATGGTAGCTCTTAAAAAGGAAGGTAGGCCAGGCTCGGTGGCTCAGTCTATAATCCTGGCAATTTGGGAGGCCGAGGCGAGTGGACTGCCGGAGCGCATGGGTTCAAGACCCACCCGGGCAACTTGGCGAGATCTTGTCTCTACAATAAATCAAACATTAGCTGGGCATGGTAGCATGTGCCTGTAGTTCCAGCTACTTGGAAGGCTGAGGCGGAGGAATCGCCGGAACCCAGCAGGTCGAGGCTGCAGTGGCTGGGAGCATGCCACTGCACTCCAGTCTGGGCGACAGAGTGAGACTCTAACACACCCCCCAAAAAGGAAGGTAGTGGCTCACACTTGCAATCCCACTACTTTGGTAGGTGGAGGCAAGAAGACTGCCTGAGCTCAGGGGTTCAAGACCAGCCTGAGTAACATGGCAAGACCTCGTTTCTATAATAAATAGCATGCCACTGCACTCCAGCCTGGGCAACAGAGTGAGACTTCCACTCAAAAAATAAAAATAAATAAAAAGAAAGGTATATATTTATAATCACAAACAAGTAAGCTTAGTAAGAGTGAAACAAACTATGGAGAGAAAAAAATTGCAGGGCAACAATGATACTGCAGTTCTATCTGTGTGGAATTGTATTCCCTGTGTATATATGCATCTACAAATATATTGAGAGATTAGCTTAATAAGTTTCTGGGATGTGGCACTTCAGAGGATTTTTCCTTCCTTATAATCTTTTATTTTAGATGATGCTCTACAAAATTATCTCTTGTAAACAAAATTCATTCTTTCAACAAAGAAAAGCAAAGTTAGGCCGTGGTAAAAAACCTATGCAGTAATGTACCTAAATTTTCAGTTCAAGTTTGGTTAATTTGTAGACTTTTATGCACGGTGAATATTTCTGTAAAGTACAAATATTATTTCGATATTTAAAAGGAATATTCTTAAGCTAATGAGACACACAAAAATTAATATAGTGCATCCAAAGGAAGATACAGTCTTTAAACACTTTTTTAAAAACATTATTTCTTTAAAAACAAAATCTACAACTTATTTGTCACATTAGTAAATTCATGTCAGAAAGCATTTTGTAACTTAAACTATTTTTGTTTTGTTCTCAACTGGAATTGGTTGTCTTCAAACATTGTTTTATAAAGACAGAAATACTTAAATACTATATCAAGAAGTAAATGCAGTATGTATTCTCGACAGCTAAAATTTCTTTTTTAATATAAACCATAAGAGTGCACATTCATTAAAAACACAGCTGCACATATGGAGATATATTTACACAGGAATTCATGTTTCCTAATTATCTTAAAATTCTATTTCCAAGAATGAAAATTTTCTCTCAAAGAAGTGTTAACTAAAAATTTTCTCTCAAAGAAGTTCTGTTGTAGTAGCAGAACATCACACTGTTCCCCAGAAATATGCAATCATTATGTGTCAGTTTTTTAAATTTAAAATTAAGTAAATATTTTAACTGTTAAAGCTTAGGCATTCTATTTCTTTAATAAACAATATTAATTAACTCCAGCTAGCACTATGATTGTATGATAGTATGAAAATAAGACTAACGTCAGGTTTCAATGAACTAACACAAATAATGTTGACTTATTTTCTATTTTTTAAAATTGTTTTTTTTTAGATATTCTTACCAAAAATGAATCTACTGGTTTAAACTGTAAAAGAAATTATGTTAAGTAAAAGAAAACAAAAAATCATTTTGCTATTGTATTATGAGCATGATGGCTAGTCCAAAGAAGAACTTTACTTTCTTCTATCAAAGCAGGATTCATTCATAATTAGAATGATCTTTTTTTCTGTTTTACTTAATTTAACACAGAATTAAAAACAGATACTCATATGATTCTGATGATGAAGTCTTTTGTTAGGCTTCACAAAAGCAAAAGTCAAGATTAATTATACAATTTCTGATTTACTATTATTTAAGAGAGGTTTTTCAAAATTATTTTCCACTAAAAGCTTCTGTTTTTATGTTTTCCTCTTAAGAATAACATATTTTATATATATATATGTATATATATATATATACATAAAACTTTTTTCTTCGAAGAAGATAAAAGAAGAACAAGTTGAGCAAAGCCCACTCTGCCCTATCAACAGGAATGTATGTTTACAAATTGAGTAGTTTTAGGTACTCTATAAAAGTGTGTAGGCAAATATTTATGCCATTATTGACATGTATATTTAAAGGAAGAAGGTGTAGAGGAGGAGAAACAAGGAACCTAGGTTCATTCCCAAGTCCTCAGATTTTTGTCACAAGTAATAAAGTTTGTGAGACAGGTCTGAACTCCTAGAATAGGAAAGATACATTACCAGCGCAGAAGTTCATAAATGTAGAGGAACCACACACTGAAGTGAGACCAGACGAGCTGTCTTCCATTCTTGCCACCTATGTTACAAGCAATATAAACCAGTTCTCTGTTTCCTGCCGCCTTCCCAGATAGTTCCAAAGCAAATCCCAGCTCTCTAAATCTCACAACATACTTTACATTCTGAGGAAATCCTCCCGGTCCAGATGGCCTACAAAGCACTTCTATGTTGGCACAAATAAAACTTCTTAAGATAGCTCTTCTCCTGCCCTTTTACTCTCTGAACTAAAGGAAAGTTTTCTACTTATTATAAAGGGAAACAAAGAATCTGGAGAGAAAGCACGCACACAAAAGGGGGTAGGATACAGACAAAAAATGTAGGGTGCTTTGGGAAGTAGCTAATCCCCAGGCGGCAGAAACATATGAATTAATGCACCACATGAATATTCACTACAATAATGTGGTTGTCTTTGAAGACTAATTGTCTGATCTTCTTTAAAATGGTTAAAAATAAGGTACTATTGCTTCAAATACCAAACACAGTTTTTGCCTTCTGAAACTAAAGAACAAAACATACTAGTTTCCATAAATAACAGAGTTTAAAGTCCCCAAAGTGAATATTTTTTCTAGTAGGAAATAAAATAAACAATGTGTGTGCAAAGTGGCAAGTCATATTTCCTTTTCCTTTTGTTTTTGTTTAAAATGAAATGAAATGAAATCCACATGCACCACAACAAAACTAAAGGAATGATCACTTTTCGTTGATTTTTAAAATGTCAATATTAAGACCATAGGTGATTTATTATAACCATTTCACTAAGTAAGTTAATGGCTATAATTAACAAAGACTCATTTTTCTTAACTCACTAATTTTCCAAATTATTTGAAAATGTTATAACTACAGTATTATTCAGTAACTTATAATAATAAACAATTTGCAGCTGGCCAGACAGTTCAGTTTTAAACCACCCATGCTTGAAAGTAATGTCAATGTGTAAGAAAACTCAAAGTATAATATCTTTAGTCTGTCTTACAAAACCATGTAATACCAGGAGACAATTAATGAGTTCAACATGTATTTATGACCACTTTTAAGGCTAGTTAAAATCTGTGATAAGTGGCGAAATAAAACTATCAGTGGTTATCTCTTCAATGCTGTTGTTTTTAGGCCTTATATTTATATTTAAGAAAAGTAAATTTAAACCAACCCAAAGTAAAATAGAAATAACATGACTGCTATAAACACACATGCATCAAAAAAATATTGTGAAATGAATGAAATCTAAGCCAAACTGAACATGAAAAGCTGTGACCATAAAGCAACTGAGATAAGGATAACTAGCAGAAAAGTTGATATAAAACAGGAATGAAGCGAAACAATCCAGATTAATATTTACGAAGCCTTTACAGAAAAGTAGGAGCTGATTAATATTTACGAAAAGCCTTCACAAAAAAGTAGGAGCTGTCAAAAGACTGTTTCCACAAGTGAGGCTTAGGAAATGACTTTTCTTATGATTAATACCTGCTACATATTCATCAAAGTAAAGAAGTCACTTGAAAGATTAACAGAAGTTAAGTGGGCTGGGCAGTATGTAATGTGTTTGAAACATTACAGACTAGAAAGGAATTCAAATTCTTACTATTGATTGGTGAGAGGTTCGGAAGCAAACTGTATGTTACTATTCTTCTCTTCAATCACAGACAAATATAAGATTGTAGTTTTAGAATTCAGGTGTCAACTACTCCTCTTTACAATAAATATAGCCCAATTAAATGTTTGCTCACAGGCTCCTAGGGTTAGAAGGGCTGTCAAGAAGTTGTGAAACAAAGTGCTTTCTATCTAACAAAAAGTCTTCTCTTGCATATCAAGTATGCTTTTTTCCCACCACTTTTCACTGTGTAGAGCACTACTAATTTGTATATTACATATCTTGGGCATTTCTTTCTTCTCAAATCAAAATCTGATTTCAGGCCAGAAAACTTGTGGGTCCTAGTCTAAGCTTAGCTTCTATGCTTAAAAATCATCTTCTCTTTCTACTATTATAGTCAAATACCTTTACCAAAAGGTCATTCATTAAAGTAAGTGAATATTACTACGTATAGAAAATTTTCAAGATGCTGAGGAAAATTTTTAATTTATTGCCAGAAATTTATCCACGAGAAATCAGAAACAAAAGGACATACTTATTAGATGCTATTCAAAACAGAATTGATGAAATATGACCATTGATTAGATGAGAAGATTAAAAAGAAGAGGAGGATCCCCATGTTTCCTATCTGGGTGACTGAATAAATGGTTAGGTAATAACATTCAATGAGACAGGAAACAAAGGAAAAGAAATTGGGAGGGGAACGAGGGAGTAGAGTACGTTCGGTTTTGGACTTGCTGAGTTTGAGGTCACTGTAACAGTATAACTAGCTCTTGAGCTTAAGATAGAGACCTGAACTAGAGAGTACATTTGGGAACTACCTTAGGACATAACTGATAACTGGGGTCATGAGAACTGATGACTTGGAGTGAGAAAAAAATGGGGCCAAAGTTATCCAGCAGAGAAGATAGAATAAAAACTGTCAGAAAGGTAGTCACAGATTCAGGAAAGGAGACATAATGTTACAGACTGCAAATTCATCAAAAGACAATGGCTTTGATTTGGCCATTATTAGGGACATTTTACCAGAGAAGTTTCAGAGGAGTGGTAGGAACAGAAGCATGACTACAATCTACAATGCAATAAAGTGAGACTGAGTGGTAAAGCAGTCCCCCTGCCCTTTTATTTTTTGAAGATGGAAAAGAGGTAAATGAGATAAGGGGTGAGGAGTGTGTTGTGCGAAGTTGGTGGGATTTCTGTTCAGATGAAATAGCATATCTACAAGGTTTGGGGAAGGAACCAATAGACAAAGTGAGCTGTACTAACATGAAAGGGCATGCATCAGAGCTCTAGTGTTAGGTAAGATGTGAAGAACTAAAATGGAAAATAAGGGAAAAAGAAAAGACTATGAGAGCAGGTACACATATATGTCTTCTATCTAAATTTTTATCTGTGAAGAAAGAGGCAAGGAAAGTCCCCTGTTTAGGGGAAGGGTGTTGGGTTAAAAAGCTTGAGCTGAGTGATAGTGTAGAATTATTTATACGACTTGACTTATAATATTGCAGGATATTGTTAATTACCTTTTAATAATGTTACGTTTAAGATTCCTAACTAGACTGTAAAGTCCTCTAGGGAAGAAGCTATTTTTCATTCTCCTCTACACCTGCAAAGCATCACACAGAGTAGTTAACTCCAAATGTGGTTGATTCGTTGTGTCTGTACTTTTAAGAATCAGCAGCAAAGACAGGATACAACGAGAGATGAGGAAGAAACATCCATTATCTTGGTGACATGCAGAAGACTGGAGGTTGCTTTAGAAAAACAGAACTCCCTGTATTCAAAGTTTCATGGAGCTGGGAGGGAGAGTTGGAAGAAAGAATTTTAGTCAATTCTAGGATAGAAAAGACAGGCTTCTCTCCCCTACTTCCCTCATTATCTTAAATATTTCTTCCTTTTTTGGTTTCTTCTTTCTCTGGATGTCCTTTTCCTCTCTTGTACCCGGATTTCGAGGCACACGCACTTGCTCACATGTGCGTGTGCTCTCCTGCTTGCGTGCACTCTCTCTCTCTCTCTGTTTTCCTTCCTTTCTTTTCTTCCCCTCTGCCAGGATGTGACCAAAATGAAGTACATTTTTGTTACTGCTGTCTATGAGATGTAACTCAACCAAGAGGTTAGATTATTTTCACAGTCCTGGGCCTCAACTCAGGACTCTAGACTTACTTATTTCACTGGAGTTTTCCCCCCCCTTATTTTTTATAAGTAAATGAGCTAAAATGCTTATATTTCTCATTCAAGAAGAAAATCTACTTTACTTCTCTCCCCAATTCCTCTGACAAGCCCACTGTTCTTTACATGTATTTAGCCCTCAACTCACCCAATCATATTTATTTATTTTTTCTCTCTCTACTGGTGAGTGGTAAATGAGTGGCCCTGGTAGAAAATAACAGTATCTCTCTTGCTTTAAGAAAAATATTCTACCATGTAAGTTTTTATTAACAAAATTGTTCCTAGAATATAAAGTTCAAGTGTAAGTTCAAAACTTATGTAATATGAATGTAGTGCTTAAGAGTACAATGTCTGGATTTAAAAACTTGTTTCAGGTCAGGCACGGTGGCTCATGCCTGTAATCCCAGCACTTTGGGAGACAGTGGTGGGAGAAATCACTTGAGTCCAGGAGATCGAGAGCAGACTGGACAACATAATGAGATCTCTGTCTCTATAAAAAAATTTTAAAAAATTAGTCAGGCATGGTGGTGCATACCTGCAGTCCCAGCTACTAGGGAGACTGAGGGAAGAAGATTGCTTCAGCTCTGGAGGTCAAGGCTACAGTGAGCCAGGATTGCGCCACTGCACTCCAGCCTGTGTGACAGAATAAGATCTTGTCTCAAAAAAATTAAAATTGGCTTCACCATTTACTAACTATATACCCGGCTAAGTTTCTTAGCTTCACCATGTCTCAGTTTCTCCATCTTTAAAATGAGACTAAAAGAACCTACCATATAAAGTTATAGAAAATTACATTAGAAAAATCATTTAAAAGCATGTAAAAGCCGGGCTTGGTGCCTCAGCCTGTAATCCCGCGCTTTGGGAGGCTGAGGTGAGTAGACTGCCTGAGCCCGCGGGTTTGAGACTCGCCTGGGCAACTTGGTGAGACCTCATCTCTACAATAAATCAAAAATTAGCTGGGCGTGGTAGCGCGCACCTGTGCCTCCAGCTACTTGGAAGGCTGAGGTGGAAGGATTGCTGGAGCCCAGCAGGTCGAGGCTGTGGTGGCCGGGAGTAGCCACTGCACTCCAGTCTGGGTGACAGAGTGAGATT
>CAUYQG010140893.1:0-32939 GCA_963574415.1 Tarsius wallacei
GCTACCACGCCCGGCTAATTTTTTGATTTATTGTAGAGATGAGGTCTTGCTTGCCCAGGCGGGTCTCGAACCCGTGGGCTCAGGCAATCCACTCACCTCAGCCTCCCAAAGGCACGGGATTACAGGCTGAGCCACCGAGCCTGGCTTATTTGTGTCTTTGAATTGAAGGTAAGTCTTTTGTAAAGAACATATACTTGGATCATGCGTTTTTTAAATCTATGCTGCAAATCTGCTGCTTTCAAGATTTTTCTCTTTATTTTTGTCTTTTGAATGTTTCATGATGATTTGTCTTGGTGTGGATCTCCTTGAGTTTATTCTACTTGAAGATTATTATATTTCCTGGTTGTGTAGATTTATGTCTTTCAACAGGTTTGGGAATATTTTGTTCATTCTTTACTCCAACATTATTTCTGCACCTTTCTTCTGTTTCCTGGATCTCCCTTATACATATACTGTTATGCTTAATGGTGCTACACAGGCCTCTGAGGCTTCATGTCTTTTATTTGTCCTTTTCTATATCTTTATTTCAGGTTATATAATCTCAACAGACCTATCTTTAAATTTGCTTCTTCTATTTGTTCACATCTCCAATAAGTCATTTTTTTAATATGTGAATTTTTGAAAATTTCTATTACTGTACTTTTTTTTTTTTTAGTTGGAGCCTCCCTCTGTTGCCTAGGCTGGAGTACACGGCCACCCTAGCATCGGCCTGCTAGGCTCCAGCAATCCTTCCACCTCAGCCTTCCAAGTAGCCAGAACTACAGGCATGCGCTACCACTCCCGGCTAATATTTTGACTTATTGTAGAGACGAGGTCTCACCATGTTGCCCAGGCTGGTCTCAAACCTGGGCTCAGGCAATTCTCTCACCTCAGTCTCCCAAAGTGCCGGGATTACAGGCTTGAGCCACAGTGCCCAGTCATTACTGTATTTTTAAACTTTTGTTTCTTTTTTATAATTTCTATTTTATTTTTAATATTCTCTATTTCTTGAGACATAGTTATCATACCTTTTAGTCTTCTAGACATGGTTTATTTTAGTTCTTTGAACATATTTAAAATTGTTGATTTAAAGTTTTTGTTGAGTAAGCCCAATGCTGAGCTTCTTTGGCGACAGTTTCTATCCTGTGCTAGGTCACACTTTCTTGTTTCTCTGAGTGTCTCATAAGTTTTTGTTTGAAACCAATTATTTTAAATAATGTAATATGAAAATTTTGAAAAGAAAACATTTTCCCCTCCTGAGAGTTTGTTCTTGCTGTTTATAATAGTTGCAATTGTTTGCTCAGTGACTTTTAAAGAAATAATTTTAAATATATGGGTTACAATTCAGGGTTAGGTATACAAATGTTCATTATGCAGTTACCCTTGCTGATGAGCTATGCCCTTCTTAGTGACTTTTTTGAACTAATTCTGTAAAGTCTCCATTCTTTGTCATGTGTGGCTACTGAAGTCTCACTTAGTTTAGAGGTCAGCTAACAATTAGACGAGTTTTTCTTAACTACATGGACCAACAGGCCTCCTAGTTTTGGCAAGGGACTTTTTGTGCATGTTGGGACACACCTTCAATACTTAGCCAGGCAGCTGACAATTCCACCTCACCCTTTACTTCCTGCCTGTGTAGAGCTTCAAGATTAGCTAGCCAGAAGCTTAAGGCCTTCTCACGTCTTTGCTGAGCTTGTGTATAGCCCTATGTACGCACATAGTCTTATACATGTGTGACCCTCTAGATTTCCAGGAAAATGTCAGAGCTTTTCAAACCCACTTGGACATCTTTTTTCTCTGATACTCCTTCTAAGCCTTTTGGTTATGCTATTTTAATTGCCCCAACAACAACCTATTGCATCAAGCAGCACAATTGCTTACCATTGTTTCAAATAAATGCCCCCAGAGGAAAAGGCTTTTTGCACTGGACAAGTTCTGAACTAGGTTAAACACAGACAGTCTTGTAGGTGGGGTCTTCCAGAAAACCACCAGTCAAATAGTGATAATTCTCTGGCAGTGAGACTTTGAAGAAGTTCCAAACCCATTCTGCCCACTCCTGTGCTTCTAGGTTGCTGGTTTTCACTGTGAATGCCGATTGTTAGTTTTTAAAACCACCGTGGAGTTAGAAAGAGGGAAATATGACTAGGGCAAATTAATATGCCCCAAAGTGGTTGTTCTTATCAAGACTTGGCTGTTTTTTCTTAAGTGAATGCTCCCTGATTGCTTCAAGCCTGTAGTTCATCTCCAGATTTCTGAAAAAGTTTATTCTGACATTTTTTTTGCAAGTTTTAAAATTGATTTCATGAATGAGAGAATTCTTGGGCTCCTTATTCCTCCATTTTCACTTAAATTCCCCGCAAGTCTTAGTTTAATTAGCAGTTTGACCATGTTTACTAAGGGCTGCCAGCTTTCTACCCTAGAATATCAACCGAGCTGTCACTGCTCTCTGCCCCCAGTAGAATATATAAGCTACAAAGTCCCCATAGTTCTTCCTGTATTTGTATCAATCACCCTCTGTGATTGCAAGCAACAGACATTGGCTCTGGCAATATTAAACAAGGACATGGATGTGTTAAAAGGATATAAGGGGCTCAAAAGAGGTTAAAGAACACAAGTTGTAAAATGGCCAGGAACCATTTCTGGCTATTCTAGAAGGCCAGGAAGAAGGAACATGGCGTCCTGGACACAGAAGCAACGGCCATAGCTGTATCATCTGTGAATAAATTCTAGTCACTCCCTTGTTGCTTCCCATACTCCAATTTCTAAGTCCTGGTGGGAGTGGTCTAACTGGCAGTCCAGGTCGCTACCCAAGCTCCTGCTACCTGGGAGACAAAAAGAAAAGGAGGTTCTTTCCCCCTTTGACCTTGGTAGTAGGAAATGGAGTTCAGCATCAAATGACAGATTTTCACTGTATTTTAAAATAATGCCACACTAAAATGGGATAATTGTTTCCTTGTCTGTTCTCTTCCCTAGACTATAAATTGCTTGAAAGCGAGGATTATGCTTAGCCAACATTTTTATCTGTGGTTCTCTGTAAGAAGTGATTTTCTTTAGTGAAAGCACTGTCTTTTATGCATGCATTTCCACCACCTGGAAGTTCCACATAGAACCAACATGTATTAAAGCAGAAGAGGAATAATAACAATAGAATGACCTGTATAGAAAAGCATAGCCAATCTTCAAGAGTGAGTTAGTTATTAAAGTTCATAGAAGGAGTCAGTGACAGGGTTGGGACTTCAAGTCAAGTCACCAGACCCCAAAACCCACGCTTCCGTGTGCTATTCTAACCAGAAGGGTGTAGGGAATGGTGACTGGCCTTCAGAGCCTGATGCATTTTCTAGAGCTGCTGTAACAAATAACCACCATCTGGGGAGCTGAAAACAACAGGAATTTACTGTCTCATAGTTTAGGAGGCTAGAAGTCTGAAATTAAAGTGTCTGCAGGATTGGTTTGTTCCTGAGGGCTGGGAAAGAGAGTCTGCCCTACGTGTCTCTCCCAGCTTCCAGTGGCTCCAGCAACCCTTGGCATTGATTGGTTTATAGCCGCATCACTCCAATCTCCTCTGAGTCTCTGTGTCTCTTCCTCTCTTCTTAAAGGCCACCATGATTAGATATGCGGCCCATCCTAACCCAGTATGGCCGCATCTTAACTAATTACATCTTCAAAGGCCCTATTTCCAAAATGGGTCAAATTGTGAGGTTCTGGGTGGACACGCATTCTGGGGGACACAATTCAACCAAGTACAGAGTCAGACAGACCTGAACTGGGGTCCTGGCTCCCTTCCTACCTGTGTGACCTCGTAATCCTCATTCTCCTGGCAACAGTGCTGTCTAATTAGGGTGACAATGCCTCCTAGTGTGCCTGTTCCTGCTGTCCTGATATAATGTTAACACTGCTCCCATTTACTTCCAAAAGTTCTGCAGGCTGAACAATACAATCATGCTATGTGTAGTGTGTGCAGATCGCCTGACATACAGGAGGCCCTATATAAATGGCAATCCCGTTAATTAAAGAAGCAGCATTCAGCGAGGGGGCCGCACGTTTGGGGTGGAGGCTTTCTACGATGGCTGAGTCCACAAACAGTTAACAGCTGTAGCCACTAACTAAAAGGGCCCCTCGTGTGTGCAGTGTGAAAAGGACTATAAATCAGGTACTGATTGGAGTTTATAGCAGTCACCCAGGTGAATTGGGCTGTTGTGAATATTAACTACACAACAACACAAAGTGTATTTACAGTATTAGTTAAGCGGGGGAGGGACTGAATCCTGCTCACCAATGTCTCTCCTGCTTAGCAAAGTCTTGAAAATAGTACGACTCTTAAAGTGTATTGAATTCATGAAAGAATTATACAGACATTTCCCAAGTCAGGCTCACTATATTCAAGTGTGTTGATTTCAGCTTTCCTGGGTAGGTAGACAGACTCTAAACCACCTTCGTTTCTTAATTTGTAAAATGACACAATTATGGTGATTCTTGATACCTGGTCCTTGAAACTTGTGCATCAGAATCAGCAGGGGGGTTGGCAAAAATGTAGTTTCCAGGGTCCCCATCCAGACTATGGAATATGAACATCTGAGGTAGATCCTGGGAATCGGAGTTTCAATTAATGCCCCTTGCAATTCCCATGCACATTTGCATGCAAGACTGACTGGATATGCTTGAGGAGGCCTTTCCGCTGAAAGGAAAATTGTGGAAATTTGCTCTGACGGGAAGAAATTAGGAGAACCATCTAGGGCCTAACACACTGTTTTTTACCTACTTATCACTAACTGTGGGTTTAAAAATAATTCCCAAATACTCTTGAGTACCATTTGTCTTATCTCCTTAAATACTTAATTCTATGAGGCATTTGCATTTCCATATCAACTAATGAATTAACATTATATTTCTCCATGGTTCTAGAACTGTACTATCCAATAAGGTATCCACTGGCCACATGTGGCTATTTAAATTTAAATTAATTCAAATTAGGGCCGGCACAGTGGCTCACACCTGCTTGAGCCCAGGAGTTTGAGGCTAGCTTGGGCAACATAGGGAGACCTTGCCTCTAGAAAAAAAATTTAAAAATTAGCCAGGCATGGTGGCATGCACCTGTAGTATGAGCTACTCAGGAGGCTGAGGCAAATTGTTAGAAATTCTGTGTTAAAAGCAAGCCTAATGCCTTTTCAGCCTCTGAAAACCCTAACAAAGGATCAGCTCATTTGTCCTGAATAATAATGGTTAAAAAACATTAAAAAAGCAAAATGTGTAACAGAGCAACATTATACTCCTTTAGGCTGACCATCAGACATGCTTGTCCATAGATTATTTCCTGAACTTTAGCCCTGAATTGAATTTATTTTGTAGAAAATATAAAATGTTTACAAAGGGTTTTCTATACCTCTCAGGGACTTGGGTTTCAGATCAGATGGTACCTTTTCCATAGTTCAGCATCGAGTGAGGAATCATATGCCTGGGGTATATTTTAGATCATCTTCCATTTCAAAGCACTCCTTAGATATTTGCAAATTTAATCCCCTCATTTGGTGAGGCAGCCAGTCCCCTCAAATAGCAAGGCTTTTCCTTAGATTGTAACAAAGCAAGTTGTTCTGTACTGAAGTGGGGGGGGCGGGGCGGTGGGGAGGAGTTCCCAATTCCCAACTTTTGACTAGTCTTTCCCCCAAGCTTCATCTTTTCGGTTAGGAAGTCAAAGAGAAGAAAAGAGAAATATTTAAAACACAATCACAAGTGTGACTACGCATCACTGAAGATAGACCTTTGTTCTGTTGCTTTCCAAACTTTAAATGTGAATTCTTCTTTTTGCGATGACAGGTGGACTTTGTTCTTTTGGAGAAAAGAAATGGCCATAAGCATGAAATGAGGCTTTCACCTGATACTAATTTTCTTCTTCTTTATAAAGGCTATTGTTTGATTGAACAAAGAGAAATAGGAGCCATTAGTAGCTGTTTACATTATAGGAATGAGGGCACCGGTAGGGGAGGAGGAGAGGACCTCTTCATTAATGAGCTGCGGATGTTGATTATCGAACACTGCAACCACTAAATACTAAAAAGGACACCTATATTTCTATGTTCTTTTCATGTGACCAAGATACTGTGTCGTCTGTTAAATACGGCTCACCTCTTTCAGGTGGCTAGAGGTTTAGCATTTAGGCAAAACAAGCAGTTAGAGTCAGATTTAAACAAGCAGTTAATGTCTGAATTAAATGAAAGAAAAACCTGGAATTCTGGGACCAGGCATGCCCAGTAGTGTGTTATCTTGTAGTACCTGAAGAGTCTCTACCGAGCACACAGGGCAGCTGGGGATACCTGCAGGTGTGGGGTCTCAGGCTCCAGCCACCTGAGCCAGGGCCTTCTAGAAGGTGTCTGCCCTTATACAAAATGGGCTTCTGATAACTATTTACAGAACGAAGGAATGAATGAATTTTTCTGGAATGAAACAGGATTCATTTGTACAGAGCATAGTTCCCTTTTAGGTCAGCGATGCCAAGTCCTGTTGAAAGTGTTCCTCGGAAACCTCAGGCCAGGAAAGTTCCCTGTGCCTCCAAACTCCGTGGAGACACTTCCCATCCCAGCAAGCAGCAGTATTATCCGCACACTCATCGCCTTGTAGTTGGAATATTTTTATTAAACAAAAAAAAAAGCTGTGTGTATGAATAGAAAAGATGCTATCATGTGACAGGCTTTCTCCTGCCACCCACTAATTTGACATTAGATCGGATCATGTGCTTGTTTCAAGCCCAGAGGACAAGTTACTGAGTCAGATTTTTTTTTTTTTAAATCTTTGGGGAACAAACTCAGAAATGGAACAGAGGGAATAATAACAAATGCAGATTAAATATGAGACAGGGTCCAGGCTTTTACTATTACTATTTTTAATTTACCAGATAATCAAAACGTAAAACACAGGCATAATTTGTCAGTTTTTTCTATTGTTCCTTGAACTGGCAAAGGGGGGGTGTTTTTGGAATAATTCAATTCATGTGGGAATCCATGTTTACCATCTAAAAGCACTAAGGAAAGGCACACCATTTTCAAACTGGAAAAAATAAATAATAATACGTGTTGCCACTAAAACAGTGGTACCTTGCCTTTTGAGTAGAACAACCTGCGTTTCAGAGGACTATTTCCTTCCACATGTAAATATTTATTTGCTGGCTGCTGAAAAGCTGTCAGGAAGCACTAAAGCATCTTGTGTTTAGAGTTTCAGAAGCAAATTGCTTCTGCGCGCACGTCATCTTGAGTCACTGGATTCTGCTGTGTCCTCTGCCTCTACGTCACGACTTCATTAATCTTTCCTTAAAAAAAAACAAAAACAGTAGAGCCTTTCATTTATTGCTTCTAGAAAGCCAGGTGCATTGCAGTGGATCCTTTCAGCAGAACCATTGTTTCATGTGAATATTTATTGTTTAATTATTGAGCACCTACAGTATGCCTGGCGCTGGCCGGAGGGAGACCCCTCCGATCGGTTGCAGGGGTTGGGGGGAGGGTCGTCCCTGTGGCAAGGGGATCCAGGCGTCCACGCTCATGCACAAGTTCTGGGCTCCACCCACGTTTTCGGAGCCACCTTGAACTGAGAGGGTGTCGGTTTTTCCATGACACACAGAGGCTTACATTTTTCCGTGGTTTAAAAATCCCTTCTGTGAGTCCCAACTGCTACCTCGCCAGCCAGGAAGAGAAAGTTCCCCAGGATTTTCGATTGCTGAAGTTCTGGGCCAACGGCATGTGCACAGAGGAGGGGGCGGGGTGCGAGGGAGGGGTGCGGGGAAGGCTCCCGGCTCCCGAAGTGCCTGTTTTGCATCAGTTTACAAATGAGCTTGGGTTGCGTTTAGACGTTGCGTTTTTAAGTGAAATTCTGGCGTTTTGCATTGAATCTCGACTAAGGCTCTTTGGTATGTCGACTTAAAAGGTCTCCAAATTGCCAAGATCTTGCAGCTTGGAAAGGTTAAATGAGTCGACTTTCTAAAGCTTTTGTCAGCACAAGCGCAGGATTCTCTGCCCGGCTGAAAGAAGGAAGAGACCTGAGTTCTAGCAAATCCTCTGCTCCCGTCTTCCTCCTGCGAGGCTGGGAGAGAAATCTGCCGCTGCGGGGCTGCGTACACTTTCACGGAAGCGTGTCATCTCGTGCATCGGAGGCTGGACGACCTCTGTTGGTGCGGCCGCAGCCTTCCAAGAAATTTTAGCAAGATCCGAAAAGGAGCACTCCAAACAGGAGCCCAGGCCTGCCGGCAGGGGGCGCACCCGAGTCCGCAGCCAAGACAAAGGCCAGAGGCAAACTGTGGAGAGGGTGGCGGGGCGGGGGTGGGGGGAGATGGAGTCGCCCCAGGACCAGGCAGCAGAGCAAGGCAGAGAGGCCCTCACCACCGCGGGGCCTGACACCAGCCTGGGAAAGACGGGGCTGGCCATCTGCAGGCCCCTGCTCTCTTCTAGAGGGTGAGGATGCCACCTCTCCTAAGACGGTCTCCATTCTGTGCCTGGTCCTGGGAACGTGTCCCTGAGTCCAAAGCCTGATGTCCACCCAGCGCCAGCGTGGCTTCGGAGGGTGGCAGGCGCTGGGGCCCTTCCCCTCCGGCCAGCCCGCTGGAAAGCCGTGTGTTCCTGCTCTGGGCTGACCCAGGCCTCCACTCGCCGGACCCAGGCCTTCCTTTTCATCCGGCTTCCTTTCCCTCCCCGCCCCCCACCCCAGCCTCACAATCGGTGACCTCATTCCAACTGCTGAGAAGTGACTTGGGTGAAACTGGAGCCAGAGGCCGGGGAGGAGGCCCTCCCGCCCCCCCCCCCGCACCCCCCCGCTCCCGGGAGGTTGCTTGGTTTTGTTTTTAAGAAACACCGTAGATTTTTTTTTTTTTCCCTAGCACAGGCCCCACTTCAGAGAATTAAAAAAAACAAAAAAACAAACAAACAAAAAAACTCGGAGCTTCTGTCACTTTAACATCGGGGCATTCTTCCTATTTAGCGCCATGTGTGCAGGCAAAACCTTCCAACCGCTGTGCAAGAACGACTCCTCCCACAATCTCTGGGTGCTCCTCCCAGACAGTCCTGCGCACACGTATCTGCAGCCTGTTGCCTCGATGCCACAGGCTGGCAGAAAGCATGAGTGCAAATCTCCTCAAACGGCTTGACTAGACCCGCTGAGCCAGATGAGAGAATCTAATTAATCTGCAGAATGTCCTCAGCTCACCGGGGGTGTTGGGCAACGCTGACGTCCTGGGCCCTTGAAGGCAGAGGGAACAAAAAGCAGACTGTGATGCCGTGGGGTTCACACCGCAGAAACCGGCTTCTCTCTAATAACTGAGACGCGGAGTCCTCCCACACGGTCCACACACCCGAGCCACCAGCGCCTGTCGGCAGCCTCGGAATTCCTTATCGCTGGGTCATGGTGCCCACGCATTAGGGTATTTAATACAAATTTTACTCTCCCTGCTACATAGGTTTTTCCAAACCTTTAAAGGGTTAGGTGGGGGAAAAAGGAGAAGCCAAGTTTTGGATTACATTTGCTATTTCCTGGGTATCTTCCATCCATTATAACAGAAGTGGGGGGAGGGGTGGGGATTAGGAGTGAACTTCTCTGGTATTTTTCTCCAGTAGCCCTGTGAACCCATGACTTCCTCCTCCTCCCCACTGGAACCGGGGAAGATCCGAATACCATGATTATGATAGACTGGATTGAGTACATTTTCTTTTTTTAAGATAAAAGTTGTATTTCAGAGAGAAGCACAAAGCCCTGACTGTTACTGTTCTGAACAAGTCAGGGACTTGCCCGGACTCCAGGACCTTCAAACGGAAACAAAGTGTATCAGCTTTTGATTAAAAAGAGCACACCGTGGTCCCAGCCCCAGTATCTCCATACCCGCTGGGCTCCAGCCCCGGGTTCCCACAGCCTCTGCAGAGAGCTCCAGCAGTCCTCCTCCGGCCCTGCTCCTCCCCCTCAGGTCCCCTTACTCCTATTCAATGACCTCCAGGCCTTAAGCCTCCCTCCCCCATGCTGTCAACTCCATGTCAGACTCAGTTCATTAGGCCATTTCCACAAGGTTCTTCCTTTCCCCCTTTCAAGCCAGAGCCCCTTGACCTCCCTCCACTCTGACCTTGGCCGTGGTCAAGTCTCAATGACCCCGCTTTTGTCATTAAGCCATTCGATGCACACTGATTGGGTGCCTATTGTGTCCCAGGGGCAGTCCCAGCACCCTGAGTGGAATGGTCAACCGGAGAGAGGCTCCTCCTCACAGGTTTCCGCTGGTTGTTTCTCTAGTTTTCCCTTGGGTGGAATTCCCAGTCATGTTGGTTAAGGTTCCTGTGCTTCTATCAACACTTCCGACTCCAAGAAGATTCACCACAACAAGATTCCTCACTTGTGGACTCCACAGTCTAACCAAGGCACCAGTTGTCCTAGATTCTTCCAGGCTACTGAAGATGCAGTCCTGGACAGAATGGGGCAGCATTCAGGGACCCCACTGATATTTAGCTGAACCTCCTTGTGTTACCCCGCTCCCCTTCGGTTTTTCCCTATGGATTGCATTTCTAATCTCATCCCATGAATCCCTTCTCTATTTCCTGCAAAATAAGCCTACCTTCCAGGCCTTAATAAGCAATCCAACAAATTTAAAAGAATGCTCTCTCGCTATTCCCCACCATTATCTCTAAAGGAATTATGTCCACTCGTCCTCACCTCTTGGGTCCGTGGACTCTGGCCTCCAGCTTAAACCTTCTACCAACATTCTCAATTGTTCTCTCAAAGACTACAGGGACCAAATAACCCCTGTTTATTTCTGGTGTGAGTGGATTTCGTGTGCAGTCACTGAGTCACTATGTCCTTCCCTATAAGCTCCTGTCTGCTTTGAGGACCATGAAAGGAGCAGAATCTGTCGATGACTTCCAAGGGTCTTGTTCCGTCAGAGTAGGGTCTGGATGCCAGTAGATATTAATCTACAGTGCTTCCCATTCTTTTTTAAAAAATACTGGCCGGGTGTTGTGGCTCATGCCTGTAATTACAGCACTTTGGGAGACTGAGGTGGGAAGATGGCTTGAGCCCAGGAGTTCGAGTCCAGCCTGGGCAACACAGAGAGTCTTCGTCTCTACAATAAATAAAAAAATTAGGACTTCCCTGTGGAATCATTCAAAATGGAGCCACTCACAGTTTACTCATTAAAATGCTTGGGACCCAAAGCAAAGGTATGCATTTCTGCTGTCTGTGGTTCTATGCACAGTAATGATATTTTCTCTACAACTAAAATTCCTAAAACCTAAACTCAACAGCTTTTATGCCTTTGAAGTGAAGGATGCAAAAGGAAGAACTGTTTCTCTGGAAAATTTTAAAGGCAAAGTTTCACTAGTTATAAATGTGGCTAAAGACTGCCAACTCACAGACAAAGATTACTTAGCATTGAAGGAATTGCACAGAGAGTTTGGACCATCCCACTTCAGTGTGTTGGCTTTTCCATGTAACCAGTTTGGAGACTTAGAGTGCCACCCAAGCAAAGAAGTAGAATCTTTTGCAAGAAAAAATTAGAGTGGCATTCCCCAGCTTCCACAAGATTAAAATTCTAGGATCTGACAAAGAAGCTGCATTTAGATTTTTTGTTGATTCTTCTAAGAAAGAACCAAGGTGGAATTTCTGGAAGTATCTGGTCAACCCTGAAGGTCAAATTGTGAAGTTCTGGAGGCCAGAGGAGCCCATTGACGTCATTAGGCCTGACAGCAGCTCTGCTTAGACAAATGATCATAAAAAAGAGAGAGGACCTATGAAAATGCCATCATGCCTAAGGCCAGCAGGTCGAGGCTGTGGTGGCCATGAGTGTGCCACTGCATTCCAGCCTGGGCGACAGAGTGAGACTCCAACTCAAAGAAAAAAAAAGAAAGAAAATGCCACCAAACCATTTTAATGCAATAGAATGGCTCTATCCAGTGTCTCCATGAGGGTTTGGTCTCATTTAAAACATTTAAAATATATCAATGAAGGGTGATTTGTTTTTATGTTATTTTACTGGTCAGTGGTAATAAACATCCCCAGGATAGAAATGTTGCCCAAAGCAAAAATAAAGAGTAACCGAAGAATCAAAATGAAATATAGTAAATATTTCATCTGACCATACTAAGGAGTCCAGGATACACAGTGACCAATGTGCTTCAGTATCTTATAGTTCAACTTGACATTTTCTAGGATTGTACTTGAAAATGCCACCACGCTAGACCACTGTTTAGATTCAAGAACATTGTGTATGACTGAAATTTTTGGAGTAATTAATTGTAAATGGTTATGTTGATGTAATAAAATACAAAATAAATGTTGAAAATGTAAACTATATATACATAGATTCCAATCCTTAAAAAAAAATTAGTCAGGCGTGGTGGTCCCAGCTACTCGGGATGCTGAAGTGAAAAGTTCACCTGAATCCAGGAAGTCAAGGCTGTGGTGAACTGTGATCGTGCCACTGCACTCTAGCCTGGATGACAGAGTCAGACCCTGACTCAAAACAATAAAATTAAATTAGATTAAAATTAAAGTAGTTACTATAAAAGTAATCCATCATATTTTGGAATTAGATGGTAGCACTGGTTATACAATGTTGTGATTATACTAAAGGCTGCTGAATTGTAAACTTAAAAAATAGTGAATTTTATAGTTTATGAATTGTATCTAAATAAAAACAGCAATTCATCATAAAATGGTTGAAAGCACTTAAAAAATATTGGCTGGTATGAATTTAAAAATTAAAACCTCTTGATCCCGTCACTGACCTAGGCCTTCCTCATTCCGACTTTCCATAGGCTAACTAGGTTAACACTGTCTAGAAACTTTCCAGGACTTATAAAGTATATATGCACACATCTTTTTTTTTTCATTTTTTTACGAAAATGGGATCAAACTATAAGTAGTATCCTGCAGCTTTCTGTTTGTATGTGATAATATATCCTTCCATGCCAATACAAGCACCTAATTATTCAAGGGGTGCCTAGGATCTCACTGCCTGAAAGTCTTATCATGCAGTTCCTCAGTCCTATATTAATGGACTTTTAAATGTTTCCGTAATTTTGCCATTAGTGCCTGGACCAAATATGCTCGTGCTTACATCTCTGTGCCCTTGTGTAAGTACATGCATTGGGTGGGTTCCTGGAAGTAAAATGGACAAGCCAAAGGACATGTGTATTTTAAGTGTTGATGGAGACTGTCAAATGGCTTTCCAAAAATTGTTCCTAGTGGGCACTGCCCCAGCAGTGCTCAGCAGGGCCCATTTTCTCCTACCCTGTGAGGTTAAGTCTTTGTCCTGTGGATAGGTTTCAAGGACCACTTGTTTGAGGGTAGGGGAGGCAGGCGTGGGGAGGCGGACCTGCAGCCCATCATGACTTGAACCAGAATGGTTCTATTTTATATATAAATATATATATATATTTATATTTATAAACTGTAATTCTGTTAATAGGATTTTTGATGAAAGGATTCTGCTTAAAAAGGAAAAGAAAACGCTTGGAAACCACTAATTAGGTTATTGCATAAGCCTTGTTCCCTCTCCCTTCCAGAGTCTCATTTAATCCCGCTGTGGCTCCAGATGGCTCCAGCCAGCCTCGCCCTGGCATTCACACCTTGGTGTGGTCCCATCCCACACAGAACAGAACTGACCCGTGTAACCAACAGGTAATGCAGAAATGATGACATTTGACAGAAAGAATGCCCCGTGACTTCCAAGGTATGGCATTTAAGGACATTGTAGCCTCTGCCCCACCTCCCTCGACCGTGGCAGTCAGTCACCTTATTTCAAAACTTGGTGGACTGAGTGCAAGGCATAGTGGGAAGATTTGACTTCAGTCCAGGCTCTGCCATTAGACTAGCTCCCTCAGTCTGAGCTTCTTCAACAGCAGATGGATGAGTCGGCCCCAGCACCCAGGACTGTTGACAGTCATACTCAGCACATGTCTTGCACTCAGACGGCACTTGGGGGATGTTAGCTCTTCAACCATGGACTCCAGTAACCAGGCGACTTGTGTCCCCTTCCCCAATCACTTTCCCCACAATGACCAGAAATGTTTTGTGAGTTTAGGGAGAGCAAGGTAGGGACAGGGGTACTACAGCTTGAATGTCCCCTCCAAAACTCATGTTGACACTCCCCAGTGTGGTAGTACTGAGAGGTGTGATTTTTCAGAGAATGAATGGGTTATGTGATCACTCATTCTGGAGTAAGAGAGCCACCATGTCCTGAGGACAGGGGAGCAGCCCGATGGAAACCCTGCATGTGGAAGGTCCAGCCTCCCAGCCTTGTGGTCCCATCTTGGAAGCGGTCCTCAGACAACTACAGTCCAATCAGCACCTTGACTGTGGTCTCACGAGAGACTATGAGCTAGAACCACCCCTCTGAGCCACTCCTGAATCCTGGCCCATAAAACCTGTGTGAGATAGCAGGTGCTTATTGTTGTTTAAGGTCTCTACATGTTGGGTGATTTGCTGTGCGGTGATAGGTAACGAGTACACCTGGAATTCTGTAGTCTGGTGTCCCAGATTCCAAACATCTGGTTTTGTATCTGGATTAAAAACCCACCTCTGCCTATGCCCCATGGGAGGCCCTTGGCATTTCCTGTTAATTTAGGACACCTGGCCCCAGTGGTCTGCTCTCATAACCTTTAACAACATGGCAGAAGTTCAGACTAAGGTCCTCGAAGCAGACAGGAGCTGTAAGGAGGCACTCAGAGACTTGGTGATAGAACACCAAACCCACGCTAGAAATAAGCATGGGTTATTTGGTTACTATAATCTTTGAGAGAGCACTTGCGTATGATGGTAGGAGGTTTAAGCTCGACACAGATTCTTCGAGTCTAAGAGTTGTAAAAGGATGAAAATGATTCCTTTCCAGGTGCAGGTGGGAGAGAGAAAGAGAGGGTTCTCTTTTCTTTATTTGTTGATTTGTTTACTAAGGCCTGGAAGGTGAGCTGATTTTGTAGGAGGAAGGGAAGGAGTTCGTGGGATGAGATGAAAAATGCAATCCATAGGAGATGACTGATGGACAGAGGGGTGAAAAAAGGAGAGGGTTCAGCTGAACGTCAGTGGTTTCACTGGATTCTGCCTCATTCTGCTCCGGACTGGATCTTCAGTAGCCTGGAGGAACCTGGGAAGAACTGGAGCCTCTGTTAGACTATAGAGTCCGTGAGTGATGAATGAAGTGCTTGTCCTGTGTCCCCCCAAGTTCTGTCTTCTGCCTCCTTTTGCCTTCTTCATCTCATTCACTGCCTGGGTTGGAGGATTGCCTCAAGGTCTCTGACTCTCAACCTTCTTCTCTCCTTCTGTGGCTCGTCCTTTGCTGAGAAGGCCTCCATGCCTACACTGCTCCCTCCCTGACCTCTTCCTCTGACACGTCCCCTCCACCATCCAATCTCCAGCCACACTGGCCTGCTGGCTACTCCTCTGACCCGTGGGCCTCGTTCACTCTGAGGACCGCAGCAGGTGCCTGGTCCCAAGGCCTCTCCTCAGACAGCCCAGGCCTGCCCACCACAGGGACCCGCTGACCTGTCCCGGAGCACTAGCCGTTCACCTTCTCCAATGCCTGCCTCTCTGCTTTCTTGTCTTGCCTTTTAGCGTGTGTCATTTGCTGACTGATACCTTGCTGACTTTCCCCCTCTGTCTCCCCTCTAGACCATGAGCTCTGGAGAACTTGTCTGGTTCCTTCAGTACCTCTGGAATCTAGAACAGCCTCTTGTCATGGAGACACCCAGTAAATACTTGTTAACTGGCAGACTGGGCAGTTCTTTTCCCTAAATGCCCACCCCACGTTTCCAAGTGCCTGCTGGATGTTTCTTTCTATAGGATTTACCAGCACCCTCAACATGTTCAAAAAACAAGCAGCAAACAAATCCACATCATCTCCCACAGGTACCTTCAAGGCCTGGCCCCAGATGGAGGAGGGAGAGGAAGGTTCCAGCAATTCCCTCTTCTTCCTTTCCGTACCAAGCCCAGGAGCATGCTAGGGTTCCCAGTCCTGGGCTTCCAGAGGTTGGCCTGATGTGTCACCCAACAAACCAGAGAGAGACAAGGACCACTGCCTCATGTGTATCTGACGCACAGAGAGACCACATACTGTTTCTAAATCCCAAGAAACACGTAATTAAATCACTAAACCTGTAAGGCTTGATAAACTTAACCGGTTTCTGACTCATCCGGATGCCCATTTGCAGAATCTGAGCAGAAGATGTACTTGAGGAAACAAGGAAAAAGACTTAGAACAACATAAAATGTCAGTGAAATGAAATGTCAGATGTGCCTTTGCTTATTCATCTTCTAACAGAAAGACCCCGACAGGGCTAACCGATTACTCATATGTTTTTAGGCATTTTTAAAACACAAGTTCAAGGACAGAGACCACTTTAGATAAATTTATTTCCAGGATACAGAGGATCTCCCCTTTGATTTTTATCACAATCAGAAGAGAAACCAGAATATATAAGTGTTTAAATAATGTAAAGTTAGTTTTGAATTGTTTTGGCCAATTTGCTTTTTTCTCTGAAAATCTGAGTTCCCACCATGGCAGGAAGTGGTCCCTAAACCATGTGAGAGTGTGCTGCTGGCTTCTCAGGCCTCCTTTTTAAGCTGAATTTTGCCCATCAGAGTGAATTAAGAAAAGCTTTTTTTTGTTTGTTTGAGTCAGGGTCTCACTCTGTCTCCCAGGCTGTAGTACGGTGGCACAATCATGGCTCACGGGAGCCTTGGCTTCCTGGGTTTAGGTGATCCTCCTGCCTGAACCTCCTGAGTAGCTGGGTCTTCAGGCACACACCACCACGCTCAGCTAATTTTCTGATTTTTTTTTAAGAGGTGGGATCTCTCTATATTGCTGTATTACTGGTCTTGAACCCCTGGGCTCAAGCAATCCTCCTACCTTGGCCTTCCAAAGTGCTGGGATTTCAGGTGTGAGACGGCGTTTTTTGTTTTTTGGGTTTTTTTTGTAATCTAACAATATGCAGGTTTCTTCCTCTGTTTCTACCTGTACAAATGTGTAGCTGGCTCAAGGACAATGACTTTTTTCGAGTTGCTTATACATTTCTCTAAATGAAAAATAAACAAAAAAAATGGAGTTCGGGTGACCAAGAACGGAAGGCCTCACAAGCTGGAGGGGAGGGACAGCTGGATGCGCCAGGTGGCTCTGCAGGCAGAAGCCATCCACACAGGCTGTGTCCTCCTGGGGAGACAAGCAGGGCATTCCTTTGCTAAATAGTGACACACAGGCCTGTCTTCTCCAGAGACGCCCACACACCCAACCATCACTTTCCTGCTGTGACCCCCTCCAACCACCTCCACTTCTATTTATAGGGGAACAATATCCTTCAAAAGCCTGGGCTGTGAGACTCGTGTTCAGGATTTAACTGTGCCTGAGGGATGGTGTAGCCCAGGAGTCCGGAGGCAAAATCCAGAACTTCTCTCTCCTGTGCTGCCTCCCTTCCCCCTCTTTGCTTGGTTGCTTGTTGCTTTCCTTTCTTTTTTTTTTTTTGAGTCAGGATATCACTCAGTTACCCAGGCTGGAGTGCAATCATAGTTCACTGCCGCCATAAACTCCTGGGCTCAAGCAAGCCTCCTGAGTAGCTGGGACCACAGGCACCACTACCAGAGCCGGCTATTTTTTTTTTTTAATTGAGATAGGAGGTTTTGCTATACTGCCTAGGCTGGTCTTGAACTCCTGGCCTCAAGCAGTCCTCCTGTCTTGGCCTCCTAAAGTGCTGGGATTCCTTCTGTGTCGCTGGAAGCTTCTCTACTTTTCCATCTCTCAGATACACACTGCTGTTCTCTAGTGTCCTGCGATACCATCTGGCCTCCTGACAACCCCCTCCTCCATCCTCATGCTCAACAAATGCTTGCTAAGCCCTTATTTCATGCCAGGCACAGGTATCCATTTTATAGAGGATAAACTGAGGTACGGGGGGAGGCTCACCCCAACCTCAGCTAAACAATGGCTGAGTCAGGATGTGATATCAACTCTGCTTCTGACTTAGTGCTTTCTTCCTGTGGCCTCTGCCATCTGTCTGGCTCCACATTTTCTGTAGCCACAAGAGCTACAGTTTAGTGAGCACATACTGAGTACCACGCCGTCTTGTCACTTTGCTGGTGAGAGGGAGCTGGGGGTGGTCCCGGACAGCCTGGCCGGGGCCCTGAGTCCTTAACCTTCCACCCTACCTCCCTCGACCGTGACAGTCACCTTATTTCAAAACTTGGTGGACTGTGTGCAAGGCCTAGTGGGAAGAATTGATTTCAGTCCGGGCTCTGCCATTAGACTAGCTCCTTCAGTCGGTCTTCAACCGTAGGTAGACGAGTAGGCCCCAACACCCAGGGCCGTTGACAGCCCCACCCAGCACATGTCTTGCACTCAGATGGCGCTTGAGGGGTGTTAGCTCTTCAACTTTGGATTTGTGTCCCCTGCCAGATGATTTGTGTCCCCTGCCCCAATCACTTTCCCCACAATGACCAGAAATGATCTGCGAATTTAGTGGGGGCAAGGCAGAGAAAGGGGTGCCACGGTTTGAATGTCCCCTCCAAAACCCATTTTGACACTTATTCCCTGATGTGGCAGTACTGGGAGGCTGATCCTTGAAGAGATGAATGGGTCATGTGGACTCTGCCCTCATGAATGGATTAAGCCATTCTGGATTCACGGGTAAATGGATTAATGGGTTTCTTGGGAGGGGGATGGGTGGCTTTATAAGACAAGGAGGAGAGGCCGGAGTGAACACGTTAGCACACTCAGCCTCCTCGCTGTGTGATGCGCTGTGCCACCCTGGGCTCTGTGGTGAGTCTCCCGTAGCAAGAAGGCTCTTACCAGATGCTGTTCCTCTACCCTGGATTGCTCAGCCTCCATTACTGTAAGAAATGCACTTCTTGTTGTTCTTCTCTTTTTGTGTGTGTCAGAGTCTCACTCTGTTGCCACTGCATGCTCATGGCCAACGCAGCCTCGACCTGCTGGGCTCCGGCGATCCTTCCGCCTCAGCCTTCCAAGTAACCGGAACCACAGGTGCGCGCTACCACGCCTGGCTTATTTTTTGATTTATTGTAGAGAGGAGGTCTTCCCAAGTTACCCAGGCTGGTCTTGAGCCCTTTGGCTCAGGCAGTCCTCTTGCCTCAGCCTCCCAAACTGCTGGGATTACAGACTTGAGCCACCGTGCGCGACCCATCTCTCTATAAATTATTCTGTCTCAGGTATTCTAATATAAGCAACAGAAAACAAAGACAGGTGGGGAGAGGGGATGTGGGTTGAGGGAGCAGACCAGTGGCAGCAGAATAGAGCAAGCTCTCCCTGCCCGTACCCTGGCCAGCTGGACACTGTCATCCTGATCCCTGAATCTCTCACAATTCCCTTCCAGGGCTATCTGAGCTATGCGAGGTTGGGCCTGGGAAGGCCGGGTGCTGTAGGCTTTTGTCTTTGTTTTCTTTTGGCGCCACCCTTCCCAAGGCCTCCCACGCCTCCTCCCTGCCTGCCCTCCAACCCAGCCCTTCCACCTTTCCTCAGCTGACCTCAATTCATACCTTTTCCAGCCGAATCACAGCCTCTCCATCCCTGTCTTCTCCACTCTGAAATGACCGCATGCTCTGGGAGGATGTCTCAGAGGAACGATAGATCACTGCCATCTGTGTTAATTCAGTCTTGAACACTTGGGCTGCACTGGGTGGCATACTCTGCTTTTCCATAGAACTCAGCAGGTTATTTTATATTTTGTTTTCTTTTGCAAAAATGGGGTCTTGCTGTGTTGCCCAGGCTGGTCTCGAGCTCCTGGGCAGGCACATTTTCAGCTGCAGCCCCAGTCCTCATTTGTCTATTGGATAGGTGTGAAAGTGGGAAAGAGCGTGTTTGTACTGAGACCCTGCCTCCCTCAAAAAAGGATTCCCTCTCCTCTGGCGTCTAATTCAAAGAGTGGTCAGGGCGGTTCAGGGTGGGTACATGCACCATGCAGAGCAGAAAGGAATTAACTCTGCTCTGGATAGTGAATGTGTGATCATATATTCTGGTCAAATATACCAACAACAAAATTTCCCTCATGCTAGGTGGAGCAAATATTCCAGTTTGAATCCCTGCCCTTGTCTGGGGAACCAGCGTAATAAGGGGTGACCAGAATGCAAAAAATGCCACTGTATGGGACACTAGCTGGTATTCCAACCAGCAGACCACACCCACAGACGACATCTGTTTTTTTTTTTTTTTTGAGTCGGGGTCTAATTCTGTTGCCCAGGCTGGAGTACAGTGGCATGATCATGGCTCACCACAACCTCAAACTCTTGGGGTCAGACGATCCTCCTGCCTCAACCTCCCAAGTAGCTGAGACCACAGATACACACCACTACACTCAGCTAACTTTTTAATTTTATTTGTAGAGATGGAGTCTTGCTATGTTGTCTAGGCTGGTCTCGAGCTTATGGGTTTAAGCAATCCTCCTGCCTCGTCCTCCCAGAGGGCGCTGGGATTACAGGCGTGAATTTCCATGCCAAGCCACTTTCCTGATTCTAGGGCTTCAGTCACTTGGTGTTAAGTGCAGGGCCCTTTGGAGTCACCAGACTCCCAGGTTGCAGTCATGAGAATGCCAGTGACAATGACTCCATGGGACCCGACCATGCGCGCGCGCGCACACACACACACACACACACACACACACACACACGCATGCACGCACACACAAGACACTTTTCTTGCATAATTTACTATTTCCTTCTCCTCCCTCTGACTCACAGCATTTTCCCTGGTGTGTAACTGAAAGCTAACACCTCCCATTACACACCCCGGGAGCATGTCACTCCTAAAAATGCCTGCCCAAGTGTTCACATGGTCAAAAATATGTATTTATTAGACATAACACTTGAAGCCAGGAATAACTTATGCACCGACAGCTTAGAAGAAGAGATTTGAAAGTCCTTTTCCCCCAGTTATTCACAAAAACATCTTCCTGTTACCATAGATACAGATACATCCAAGGGCAGCATCCTTCTCAGAAGCCTGCTCTGTCAGCCCGGGATGATGCTGCCTCTGCAAGGGCGTGTGGGGAGTGGGGAGATGCAGGAGCCCCCGTCAACAAACCCTCCAGGTTCTCTGTTTTTGGTAGGTGACAGCTGGACATCAGGGGACTTGCAAATGTGGACTCAAGCAGGATTGGCATACACTGCACAGGCTCAGAGGAATTGGGCCAAACTGGAAACTTGAACCTGTCTGCCCGCCTGCCACCGGATAGAGCCAGGGCTTCTCCCTCGCCCTGCGGCAGGGAACAAGTCTTCATCTATTGGCCTGAAGAAATATGCTGCCAGTCCAAAGAAAAAAGCAATTCCAGTTTTTAAGACTTGAAATAATACGCTATTGTGGCCGTAACGTTGTACTGAGTCTTTTTTGTTCTATGTTCGATGTGGCGTATTCTCTGTGCAAAAAATAACTTCAGGACAAAACAAAACAACATTACTGGGCAAGTTAAGACCCGCTGGAATTAAATACAAGGGGAATACTGAAGGCCCTTCAAATGATAGGATCCAAACCAAAAAAAAGCATTCAGAAGAAATGGGGCAGATTCAGAAGCCAATGGATCCAAGGGAACATTCATTCCTGAATGAATGAACCTGAACTTTAATTCTGGGTTTTGCTTTGAGCTGTGGGTTAATCACTTCTTTCAAAAACCCAAGAGTTTCATGCTCATAATAAACACATCACCTTGATCACCCATTACAGCTTGCTTCTTATTCTTTTATCTGCTTAATTAAGTGTAAGTCTATTTATGGGACTTAAATTTTCCCTTTGAAGTGATGAAAAAGTGTTGGAAATGGATAGTGGTGATGGTTGCTCAACACCGTGAATGTAATTAATGCCACTGAATTGTGGCTTACAGATGGTAAAAATGACCCATTTTATGTTATATATATTTTCGCATATATTTTACCAAATATATATAACATATAACATTGGTGTATATTTTCAATTTCTAAATTGAAAATTTACCAAAAATTATAAATTTGCCAAAAATTTTCTGATGTAGCCACCCAGAAATCTAAATATATATATATTTAGATTATATATATATATAAAATCTCTCTCTATATATAGCTTTAGTTTAACACTGGAGACAGAAAAGGACACCAAAATTGTATTATTCGTTTTTATATATTTTGAAAAATGCATATCTCAGGCATCACTTTTTTGTGTAGAACAATTCAAGAATAAAATGACTTGGTTTACTTAAAAACAAAAACAAAGCAAGTTGCCCTTTGAAGACCTTTGATGGCTGGCAACAGACAACCAAAGGCAACACCAGCCTGAGGGAACACAGCCTCTCTGCTATAGTCCAAGGCCTGTGACACTTGTCACCAAGTGGTCCCGAGGTGGGGACATAGTGGGTTTCAGGTGTTTGGTTCTAGTTCTGGGTGAGATCACTACTTGCTCCCAGCATCTGGGCAGCTCTCCATCCACGTTACCCATGGTCGCCCTTATGAAGGTCTACTTTTGCCTGAGCCGGGTCAACGTTGCCTAAAAGGATTTTAAATGAGCAGGAGTAGGAGGTGGGGAAGTGGGGAGAGGAGACTCGAGAGCCTTTGACACTAGCAGAGGGTCTAGGGACATCTGATCCATGATTTGTATACCCTAAACGCGCGTCCCTCTGAGATCTGGGTAGAATATCACAGATCTATTTTCACTCTTTCCACCATCTCTCTTCCAAAAAAGAACAAAAAAAAGGAGTCTGTGAAATGTGGTTAGACGTTTAAACTTTCACAATTTAAATATTTAAATATTCTACGTAGAAACCACAATATTCTAGATAGATACTGGCAAAGTCTTTGAGTACTAGGGAAGAAAGTCAAGGGGAACCGTCTGAACAGAGTGGAGGTTGTGCTAATAATGCTTCCCTTCAAATTCCTCAGGCTGTTGACAGAGGCTCTTTCTACTTGTGTAAATGAACCATGGCCCTGGAGAGTGTGACTGCTATTTGCATATGTGGATATTACAGAGAAGGCCAAAATGTGACCCGTCCTTCCTTCTATTTGGTGTATGTGTGAGACTTTTAAAGATAAACACATAATTTGTTTGGAGAACAAAATCCACACCACCCACTTGGTGTAGTGACCGTCCAGAAGAAATCCACAGCTGATGGATAAAGAAGAAGTCAGCTTTCCCAACACACAGCCTTGCAACACCAACAGCAGCTGACACCAAGAAAGGGTGCTTCGTGGTCGATGCCATTTGCTTTGGTGTCATGGATGTTGAGCATTTTAAGGGACATAGTTAATTATTATTTGTAGTCTACCAACAGCAGCCAGCACCAAGGAAGAATGTTTCATGGTCAATGCCATTTGCTTTGGTGTTTTGGATGTTGAGTATTTTAAGGGATATTATTATTTGTAGTTTTCAGAATAGGCTGTCTTTTTTATCTTTTCAAGAGTTCACAAAAGTTCAGTCAGTACCAGATATATGGGTAACAATGCAGAGAAAATGGCCTGACCATAGGGCCAGTGGGGAGGTGTTCCCACAGTGCACTTGCAGACACGTTTATGGTTGGGAGAACTTGCTAAAGGCAAAGTTCTAAGAAAGTAGACATCTTTTCTAGCTATTTATAATTAAAGTCCACTTTTAAGGTCAACCTCATATAAAGTCCTGATTTAGGAAGGGAAATACAGATTTTAGACCTCCTTAGAAACTACACATTCAATTGAATACCAAAGAGGACCCCCCCCAAAAAAAACTGGGATTATTATTGGAGGGCGGGCCCCTTGTAGAACAGGCTTCTCCCACTAGGTAAGTGTTCTAGGAACTCATTGTCATCAGTGTACCAGCTAGTGTTGTTGTGAGAGGCTGCGTTCAATTTCAGTGAATTTTTTTTGGAGATTTTTTTTTTTTTTTTAGTTGGCCTCTCACTCCGTCGCCCAGACTGGAGTGCAGTGGCTGCTCCCGGCCACCGCAGCCTCGACCTGCTGGGCTCCGGCGATCCTTCCGCCTCAGCCTTCCGAGTAGCTGGAACTACAGGCGCGCTACCACGCCCGGCTAATTTTTTTTGATTTATTGTAGAGATGAGGTCTCGCCTGCCCAGGCGGGTCTCGAACCCGCGGGCTCAGGCAGTCCACTCACCTCAGCCTCCCAAAGGCGCGGGATTACAGGCTGAGCCACCGAGCCCGGCTGGAGATTTCTTAATGGATGGTTTACACGAACAACCTACCCACATCACACTAAGTGTTCAGCAGTTTTTGACCAAAAAAAAAGGCCTGACCCCTATGCCCCACCCTTCCTATTTACCCAATTTTGCCCCAGGAGACTTTGTTTTTTCCTTCCCAGGATGAAAAAAGTCCTCAAAGGGAAACATTTTGACAATGTGGAAGAGGTGAAACAAAAATGGCGGAAGCACTAAAAGGCAACAAAATTGATGAGTTCAAAAACTGTCTTGGGCAGTGGAAAAAGCATCTCTATAGGTGTATTACATCAAATGGAGAGTACTTTGAAGGTGACTGAAGTTTAAATATGTAATAATAAATACACATTTTTATAAAATAAACTGTGGGTTTTTGGGGGTCCCTCCTCATATATCTGAACTGTTAAGATACACTTATGGCAGTTTAACATATGAGAAATTACTTTGAAGAAAAAAATTGTTATACATATGATACAAATAAAATTTTATTTTATTAGAAACAAATGAATGCTTTTATAGCTCAGCTTTTCAAAATATGAATGGATCCAGGCTTAATATTTTTGAACAAATAGATTTACATTTTTATTTAAATATATAATATATTTAGGCCAGGCGTGGTGGCTCATGCCTGCAATCCCAGCACTTTTGGAGGAGAGAGGATTGCTTGAATCCAGGAGTTCAAGATCAGTCTAGGAAACATAGCAAGACCTCGTCTCTACAAAAAACAAATGATATTTAATATTTAAATATATCATATAAAAGAAATAGTCTCATATTGCCCACATATAAAAAAATGTATATACCTGACTTCAACATTAAAAATGGATACTATATATAATGGATATTCTATGTATTTTGCACTAATTTCTTGCCAAACTAAAGATGAGAAAACAGGAAGTGGATTGGGTATGAGATACCATGGTACAATAGAGAAAGTACTGAACTGCCTGGGACATTTCACAATAAGACTCTTAACCTTCCCAGTCTGTCAAAAGACAAGTCAGGTCCTTAAGATCCCTCAGAATGCTAGGCTTGATTCTAAATGGATGGAACACAGAGAGCTGGTGACTTTAACCAGAGTCATATGTCTATATATAGGGCTGTGGGCATGTATGTAAGAGAGAGAGAAAGAGGGAGAGAGCGAGCGAGAAGTCTTGGTGCCTCAGTCTGTTCAGGCTGCTCTAACAAAATACCTTAGAAGAGTTCATTTATAAACAGCAGAAATGTATTTCTCGCAGTTCTGGGTGTCAGGGAAGTCCATGATCAAGGAGCAAGCAGATTGGACATCTGGTCATGTTGTGTCACCCATAGATGGCACCTTCATGCCATAAGCTCCCTCTAGCCTCTTCTATAAGGACAGCAATCCTATTCAGAGCCCTCGTGAACTAATCACCTCCAAAAGGCCCCACCTCTTAATACTATTGTATTGTAGATTACATTTCAACATATAATTTTGGGCAGACACACGCATTCAGATCGTAGTACTTGGATACTTTTCTGTAAGTTCTTAGATTCATTACAATTCAGTGTAACTCCCCAATTTTAATTACTCATAACATCATGGGTGTAAGTAATAGTAAATAATTCAAATAAAGTTAGTAAGTTTTATTTTCGTTGTACTTTTTTGTTGTTATTTGTTTGCTTAAATCAGAGCATGGTATAGATTTTTAGTAATAGAGGAGAAAAGATGGGTAATTATGAACTCTTCTTAAGTTTTTTTTTTTTTTTTTTGTCCTTTCAAGACAAGGATTGTGTCTTTTTTTTTAAATCTCCAAATCCCAAGATACATAATAAGTCTTCAAAAATGGTTAAAATATGGATGGGTGGAAGGATAAATAGATGGCTAGAAGGATAGATGAATGGATGGAGGAAGGGATAAAAGAATGGACAGATGATGGATAGATCGATGGATGAGGAGGGAGAGAGGGAAGGAAGAACAGTGTTACATTGGAAGAGGACTGAAACTTGATTGGCTCAATGGCATCTTAAAATTGTAAAGGAAGCTTACATTGAATAAAGAGTTATTTAAGTAGTGTTAATGTACTTAGCAATATTTTGCACAAAGCATGACCTATATACTACATATGTTAAAAAAATTGGACTTCTAGGCTCTTCACTAGATCTCACTTAGATTTGTCAAGTCTAGGTTCTAGGAGTGTGTATTTTTACAAGCTCTCTATGCAAAGTTGAAAATCACTAAAAATAAGTTACAAAATCAAGGAAATAAGACATCTTGTGTATTATGTTTTTCAATGTCTACATCTATGGGATAGCGAAGAGAATAAACCAAGGAAAAAGAAGTCTCTCAGTAGGAATGACACCACATAAATGTGGAGTAAAAACAAGCGAAACTCAGACTGGTTGCCCAGGAGTAGACAGAACAAACCACTGCAGCATTGGGAATATGTCTCTTAGCCTGAAGACACTTCTGTGCAATAATTTGAGAATTATATTAGTAATGTCTGACATCTCCATATGGGGGAATGGTGAATAATTTTATAAAATGATACTTTCTTTGACAGAAAATGCATCTTGAACATTTTAATATGATATGAATGGAAATGACACAAAAATATCAGTCTGTTCCCATCAGTAACATCATAACGTAGCGGGAAAAAGGGGCAGTTAATTCCCATGTCGTAGGGCACGCATGTCATGAGATCGGAAATGTCTTTCAATACACACGCCTAGGGGCTTAGCACATTTAAATTTTAAAAAAAGGCATAGGTGTACGTCCCGTATAAATCACTAGAATTACTGCGCAGCTTATAGGTTCTGTGCATTTCCGAAATCGATTCCCTGAAGCTAATGACTTGAATTTAACACCAGCGTGTGCGATTCAAGCTACAGTTTAAATATTTATCCTGGAAACATTCATGGATGCACAATACATGTTCAGCATTAACTCCGGGTCATTCTCCGTGAGATGAGCACGGGGACAGAAACGCATTTATTAAACTCTCATCCATCTGCATAGTTTTCATTTCCTCTCTTGCTTGGTCTAAACGGCAGCCAGGTCCCACCCTGCTGGAATATCATGTCAGTAGTGACAATACAGAGGGTCAGATATGATTTCATTATGTCATGTCGCTGCAGATTGCAAGGCACATATCCATTTTGAAAATGGGCTGCAGCTCCTTGAGCCTATTATGAGACAGACTCCACACTGAAGCTTTTAAAAGATTAAAAGATAGGTGCGTCGGGAGCAGAAGACTCTATGCAGATCTTCAACCCAAATGTCCAGCGCACAGAGCAGAAAAGAAATCTCATCTCTCTGGAACTCTTAAGCTTTCCTCCTATTTCAAATATGCAACCATTTATTTGGGGGCGATTAACTCTCTGTGTCTGCTTCCCTGTAAAATGGCAGTAACATCTACTTCCAAGGTTGATTAATATTTACCTGCTGTGCTGGCTGCTACGGCCATATCCCTTGTTCATTCCGATTAACTGATAACCAATGGTTGTTAAATATTTTTAATATTAGCCCTGCCCACCTCAAACTATTTAAATCAAATGAAATCATGAGAACCACCATTTATTGAACAGGCATCAGCCAATGAATTGGAGAACTTATAGGTTAAATCCTGATGTTGTATTATCCCATCTAATTAACTCAAGCTTGGAGATGAGGGAATGGGACCAGGCGCCTTCTCCTGAGGGGCAGTAGGGACTGCAGCCTGGGTTTGCGACCCATCGCTCACATGGTACCTCACCACTGTACACTTACTACTGTGCCTTGTCACCCACCAACTTCAGCATTCTTAACCATCTCATTGGGGTTCACAAGTTGGTTTTCTTCATTGAATATCTAGGTCAGCTTCCTCTGTCTAGACTCTCTCTTTAATTTTTTCTGACTCTGATTCGTACAAGAAACATGTACAAGCCAGCCCTCACTCCTGGACAGACAGCCCCCAGTTTACAATCATTTTTTGACTCGGGATCTCTCCTCTTTACAATATGCATTCAATAGAAACCGTACTTCCAGTCATTCTGTACAACCATTCTGTTTTTCACCTTCACTAGAGTAGTAAATAAATTTCATGCACTATGCAGCATTTTGTTACAATAGACTTTGTGTTGGATGATTTTGCCCAACTGGAAGCTGATGTAAATGTTCTGAGTGCGTTTAAGGCAGGCTGAGCTAAGCTATGATGCTTAATAGGTTAGATGGATTCAATGCATTCTCGGCTTACGATATGTTCGACTTGTGATGAGCTTATTGAATGTAAACCCATCTTAAGTCAAGAAGAATTTGTATTGTGAAAAAAATTTCTTTTTCTCATTTAAAATTATTAAAGAGTATCACGAAATTACTAACAGACAGACAGACAAGACTTTAAAACAGTCATGTGATTTGTGGCTGCATTTATAAAAAAGTAGGGCCTTTGGCAAGAAGGAGGCTTAGCTCAGGAGAGATCTGTGTCCTCGTACCTCTGAGTATGACATTTTTACTAGCAAACTGGACTTTCCAATGTGAAAAATGGAGATGGCGAAGGATCTGGAAACATTAACATACAGTGCACAATCTGAAAGACTGAATATGCTTAGACTGGAGAGGGAAAGGCTTAAGGAACATCATGATGACAAATTCAAGCACATCCCACCAGACAGGAGGGAAATTTGACGCATATTGTAAGGTTCTGGGCTGGGGGCTGAGGAAGCAGAATTAGTACATAAATGAGAGTCACAGAGAGGTGAGTTTGGGATTCATGTAAGTTCAAATTTTCAAAAACAAAAAAGAGAAAGACTTTTAAATTGAAACGTGTTTTTTATGGCCTGGGGAGTTTTCTGACCTGGACTTGATTAAATCCAGGCCAAACAAGCACTTAGCAGGGTGTTGGGCACAGTCAAGCCTTTGATCTGTGTTTGGGTTACATGGCCTTCCAATCTCAAGATCCGAGGAATCTAAGCTGTGAGCAAAGAAAGATACCAATCTTTTCAACTTGATATCTTATCCTTGAGACCTGCCACCCGGTAAAAATTTTACATAAACTTGTCGAGTTATGAATGGCCATTTGGAAAGACTGTTGGACTCTGGTCATTTTCCCACAGAGAGGAAGGCAGCTGTTCATCCATTCAGCGGGTACTTACTGAGCACCGGACAGGTGCCATGAATTACTCTGGCCCCTGGATTATAGCTGTGAAGAAAACAGACCAACATCCTTGCTCCTGCGGTGCTTACATTCAACAGGAAGCCACAGACATAAACAATGCTGTGAAGAACCCTCGAGTTGCATGGCGTGTTGGAAGAGCCGCGAGAAAAAAAGGGGGGGTCAGAGTGCCGGATGTGCGGGGCCTGGCGGGCCACATGCAGAGGACCAGGAAACACGTGGGCTCTCTTGCGTGTCCTGCAGGGAGCCCGCGGATCACTGAAAGGCATATTTTCATTCTTCCATGGCTTAGCGTCAGTTGTTCATCTCAACTCTCCTCGTCTCTAATTACCAGTGGCCTAAGGTTTTGACTCTATTTAGACTCCAAGTAAAGAGCAAAACTGATGGTTGGGACTTCATGTTGGTTGCCGTTGGGTTTTATTCCCATGCATGGTGCCCTGGGTCAGGGGTTAACCACCGGCATCAAAGACATAGTTTCAGTGGACAGCCGGGGCAGGAGGAGAAAGAATTGGGACACACCACACATCGATAAGTTCGTTCTGCCTGCGGAAGAGCTGGGCTGCGATTTCCACAGAGCCCCGTCCATGGAGGTGGGTTTTCATAAGAGAGTGTTGAGGGACAGTAAACACAGAACTCTGCAGAGCAAACGGGCTCCACGTGATGGGAAGCAATTTGGCACTATGCACTCACTGCTACAGATATGTTCAGCTCACCAGGTGTGTGGTTCATGCTTGTAATCCCAGCATTTTGGGAGGCCTAGATGGGAAGATTACACGAGGCCAGGAGTTCGAGACCAGCCTGGGCAACATAACAAGTCCCCCATCTCTCTCAAAAAACAAACAAAACAAACAAACAAACAAACAAACAAAAAAACAACACACACACAAAAATGAAAAAAGAAAAATGTTCAGGTTCCTTGACCTTTTAATTTTCATTTTTAAGTACTTAACTATTTCATATATTTTATCATTATAAGAGAAATACCTAAGAAAAACGAGAGTAAGAATTTCCATAGTTCCCATAGACTCATAGATACAAGTGTTTTATGTGTCCTCCCTGACTTTTTACCATCCATTTGGATATAAATGTGTGTGTGCTGTGTGTAAACACGTATATATGATGTATATATGTCTAATAGTGTATAGTATGCGTGATACACACGCATACTATACACTATTAGACTGCATATAGTTAGATATGCACGTTACTCTAACTAAAAGGGCTTATACCTGTTCTTTGACTTCAAATCACGTTGGGGACATTTGTGCATGTCAGTGCAGTGAAGAATTACCTCATTTTTATTGGCAACAGAATAAAATTCCAATATATAGCAATAGTATAATCTTATTTTCCAGCCCCTTTTTGAACATCTGGATTTTTCAGAATTGTCACTGTTAAAACATTCTGCAATATATATCATCATATATATGTAGATATGTATGGCTATATATAGAAAATGAGACAGTGCACGTATCAACCCTTTTAAAAGATAAATTCTTATAAGTAAAATTACCATGCCGAAAGTTATGTATATCTACAATTTTGGTATTGTTTATTTTCCTCCATAAAATGTGGTATCACATAACAGAATATGCCTATGTATTCACATCTTCACCAAATAAGTGATATTAATATTTTAGTCTTTCCCCATTGAATCGTGAAAACTATTGTTTGGTTCTTCTAATTTGTAGTTATTTTATTATTGTTAAACCTCAGCACCCTTTATACATTCATTGGCCATTAGTATGTCTTTCTAGGGACTAATTGTTCATGAATGTTGCATATTTCTCCCTTGGGTGGCATTTTCCTTATAGACTTTTCCGCCTTTATATATTAGAGAGATCACTAGTTTATCAATTGCATAAGTTACACATATTTTTGCCCATTTGTCATTTATGTTATCTTTGGCCAAATCATGATCTTGACCATATGCTAAAGAACAACAATAAAACCTTCTTCATTCCTAAAATTAAACCATCCTCTCTAGTTTATTTTTTATTTTCTGACATATGTACTTCTTACTCCATCAGTAATTTACAAGATAGGATACCAAGTTTTTCCCCTAAAGATTATTCAAAGTCTCTTTACTATTATTATACAATTTACTGTTTCCCCTATGATTTGAACCATCATCTTTACCATATATTTCTAAAATCCTAAACTGACATGGATGCACTTTTGTATTTTATATTATGTTCCCCAAATCATTTGTCTGTTTCTCTCTCTCTCTCTCTCTCTCTGTTAGAACCAAGCTGTTACAGCTGCTCAGCCGAGCAGGACACACGAGACCCTCACTTTTCTATTTCAAATGTTCCTTAGCTACCCCCGGACATTTTCACTTCCATATAAAGTGCATATTTTTCCATACAAAAGTGAGATTTGGGTTAAACTTGCAGTCTGAAGTTAATTTGGGGAGAATATAATTCTCCGGAATATTGAATTTTCTCAGGGAAACACTGGATACAATTCTCTATTTTTTAAGGCTCTCTTATTTATTTTTCAATATAATCATTTAGTTTAATGCATACACATTTCTTATTATGTTAAATGTTAGACAAGATACAGCCTTTATTGCTCTTGTGAATAATTACACATAGGAATTTTATATGTCCATATGCATATAAAAAGATAATTTATTTTGGATATTTACTTTAGGAAATATTCTGAACACTTAATTTTTTTGATAAATTTTTGGACTTTTCTAAGTTTGCAATCATATCATCTATTCCTAAAGATAAATATTAGCTTTTAATTTCCAGTACTTTTATATTTATTATTTTTTGCAGTAATAATTGACCCTCCAAAATTGATAATACCAATAGGCTAAATTGTCTGTTTCTCTCTTGTCTTCAATCACTTTCTACAAATCATCTCATTTTCATTAATAAAGGTCTTCATCAGGAATGACTGGTTAATTTTTAATTGTGATTGGAATGCCTATGTTGATGATCATAATGTTTGTCTTCTTAAATCTATATAAGCAGTAAGTTACTCTAGAATAAAATCTACCTGCTTATGATGTGTTATTATTATTATTCGTAGAGACAGGGTCTTACTATGTTGTTCAGGTTGGTCTCAAACTCCTGGCCTCAAACAACTGCTTTGGTCCCCCAAAATGCTGGGATTACAGGGTGAGCTATGGTGCCCAGCCTGTATTATTTTTAAATACATTGCAAGTTTCATTTGGCTAGTATTTTTAATTAAAATTTTTGTGTTAATTTTCATAAATGATATTGGTCCAAAGGTCTCTCTGTGTGTGTATTTCTGTTTGTCTGTTTTAATCCTTTTTGAAATGTCTTCATACAGTTTTAGTATGAGGATCAGCATGTCCTTGTAAAAATGAATCGTCATGCTCTAAAAGTATAACCTAGGAATTACTCGTTTCTTGGTTTTATAGAATTTTCCTTTAAAACTACAAGGCAGAGCTTTGACATCTTTTACATTTTGCTTATGGCTGTTGATAATTTGTTCCATCTATCCTAAAGTCTTTGTGTTACTGCGTACGTTGCATGTGTGTTATTTTTAGCTGCCACATACTCTCGTCTAATACATGACCCATCCTTTGCCCAGCTATTCCCTTGTTGTGGCATACTGAGTCTGCTCCAATTTTTCATTAAAAGTAATAACGCTTCAATGAATATCTTTACATTGTGTCTTTTCCAATGATTTCTTTAGGATAGATGGAACAAATTATCAACAGCCATAAGCAAAATGTAAAAGATGTCAAAGCTCTGCCTTGTAGTTT
>CAUYQG010140894.1:0-41194 GCA_963574415.1 Tarsius wallacei
ATTCCCATTTACACTGTCTTCTAACTGTTAAACTTCTTTCATCAGTCTCACACACTAGTTCTTACTCAGTACACAGCTTCCATTTAACTGTCTGTCCATCCAAACCCAGTGGTTTACAGCCACCTCAGTCAATCTAGCCACTTGGGCCCAAACTAGCATAAATTTACATCTCACATTTCAAACAAATCTTCTTTTAAAATTTTTAAATAACCTTAATCACCTAATAACCTATTCTAAAACCTCTAAAGGGGCATTCACACAATCAAGTACACGCCTTTGTTTAAACAATACATTCAAGAACTGCCGCCTTTCCTAACACATTATCTACCGAAACCCTAAACCTCCAGTCTAAAAACCCATCACCTCTCAAACCTTACCAACCACCCCAACACCTCTTTGTCTCTGGTGCTTATTCCCTAACCCCTCTCACGAGTGGGTTAAAACCTCTTCCCTCTAACCTTTGCCAACATACACTCTCTTTCCAACCTTCACAAGACCACCCATCCTAACACTCAAAGCCTCAACATGCCCTCTGCAATTCTCTGGCTCTCCTTCCATTGCCATGGAAAATTATCAAGCTGTTCCCATGATGTCTCTCTGCCAACACCACCTACCAGATGTCATTGCATGGGAAATGCCATAGAAAAAAGCACTGCAAACACACTGGCCTACACATTTCTAAACCTCTCACAATTCAGTACTTCACAACCAATTGTTATTAATAAGTCCAATTTTTTCTTATCTTTATATAACCCATCTGAGTTCACAGTCTCTCCTACTAACATATGTTTTCAGGCCTTCACCAGAGCTACACTTCCAGATAAATATTCCATTTAAAAATATAAAAAAGATGAAAGCGCATAGTTAGCCTCCATTACCTACAGGTTTTGTCTTTCCATCCTGGGAATTTTCTTCCTGTATGGGACCTCCTCCTGTCTCTGTCTAACCGCCAATTGGTCAGACATTTGTACTTTAATACACCAGTCTCTAAACATCAGTATTCTACCTAATAATCAGACAATTCAAATCCTTCTATCAGTTTCAATCTTGTTCTCTGCAATTAAATCCAAAAGGACAATTCAACTCCTGCTCTTACTAGTAGGATTAAGCATTTACAATTAAATTCATTAATAAGGGTAGTGCTCCAAAATAGGAGAGTGCTTAACCTCCTAATGACCAAAAAGGGGATGTCTATATATATCTCCAAAAAGAATGGTTTTTTTTGTTAATAAATCAGGCATAGTTCAGGATGCAGCCCATAGACTTCAAAACTGGACAACAGAACTCAAATGGCAGGCTACCAACTCATGATAGACCAGGTCATCCCTTTCTACCTGAATGCCCTCAATAATACCATTTCTCAAATCTCTACTCCTCAACCTTCTCTTACTCACTTTTAGACATTTTCCTATTAACTTTATCTCACATTTTGTCTCCCAGGAACTAGATACCTTTATTCAAACTAGCAGAAAAGCATGTCAACAACATCCTCCTGCTTCACCAATCCAGATTTCATACCTTCAATACCAGCGAGTATGCAGCCTCAACCCAGAGAGCACCTCACAACTTTAACCCCAAATATAATGCCCTACCTCAACAGGAAGTAGCCAGATGACCTACAATGCCCCTCTCCCCACTCCTATGCACCCTCCTCTCCTATCTATCTATCTATCTATCTATCTATCAACAAAAAGGCAGAAATGTTATCCTAGGTAACACCATCTTAGAGACCACCGCCAGTTTGCTAGCTACCTCTGCATGAAAAATTCTGCAAACACGCTGACATATGTATATAGCACCTTCAACATTCGGTCATATTCAGCACCTACCCAAACCATAAGACTTCCTCTCAACTTACTTAACCAAAAGCCTTAGTTACCCCCTAGCAACGCCAACCACAAAAAATTTCCCCCCAAGCCCTATAACTGCCCTAGCCTGTAAGCAGTAATGGGCTTCAGTTTTCTGGAGTCCTCGCTGCATGTTCTCCACCTTGGAATAAACCTGTGTTGCTGATGAGCCACCGGTCTCCTATCTCTCTTTTCCTATCAGCTCAGCTTCTTGACCTAACAAATAGAGAAAAACAAATAAATAAAACAATCAGATAACAACCAACATGAATAAAATAATCCCTTACATATCATTACTAAATCTGGACATAAATGGTCTCAATGCCCCCACTAAAAAGATATAGGCTGGCAGAATGGAAACACACACACACACACACACACACACACACACACACACACACAAACCCCAAATATCTGCTGCCTTCAAGAACTCACTTATCAGACGAAGGTTCCTATAGACTCAAGATAAAGGGGTAGAAAAAAGTATTTTCAAATATAAGCACAAATAGAAACCAAGAACAAGCAATTCTGACATCAGATAAAATGGACTTTGACAACAGTAAAAAAAAACACACAAAGATAATTATTATATAATGACAAAGAGATCAATCTAACAAGAAGATATAATTTTAATCATATATGTACCTAAAACTAGAGCAAATTCTACTAGATCTGGAAAGAAAAATGGAGAGATAGACAGTAATACAATAATAGTGGGAGACTCCGATATTCCACTAACAGAAATAGACAAATCATAGAGGCTAAAAGTCAACAAAGAAACACTATAACTAAACTGGACCCTAGAGCAAATGGAACTGACAGACATCTATAGAACAGTCCACCCCCAAACTACAGAATCTACATTTTTCTCATCAGCACATGAAGCATACTCCAAGATACACCATATGATAGGCCACAAATCAAGTCTCAATAAATTCAAAAGAAATTGAAATTATATCAGTCACCTTCTCAGACCACAGTAGAATAAAACTAGAAATTAACTCCAAGAAGAACTCACAAAACCAAAAAAACAAAGACACGGAAGTTAAACAATCTGCTTTTGAATAATTATTGAGTCAACAATGAAATCAAGATGGAAATTTAAAAATTCCTCAAAATGAATGACAACAATGAAACAAGTTATCAAAACTTCTAGAACACAGTCAAAACTGTGTTCAGAAAAAAATTTATAGTGCTTAAGTCCCACATCAGTAAGACTGCAAGATCACATATCAACAACTTAACATCAAATCTCAAGGAACTAGAAAAAACAAACCAAACCAAAGCCTAACAGATGAAAATAAATAATTAGGATTAGAGCAGAAGTAAAAGAAATTGAAATAAAAATATACAAGGGATCAATAAAACAAAAATTTAGTTCTTTGAAAAGATAAAATTGATAGACCACTAGCTAGATTAATTAAGAAATAAAGAAAGAAGATTCAAATTAGCTCAATTGGAAATGAAAATGGAGATATTACAGAAGATATAATGGAAATTCAAAAGATCATCCAAGCTTACTATGAATACCTCTTACACAAGCAAACTAGACAATCTGGAGGAAATGCATATAGTCTTAGAAACATATAACCCCCCAACCTTGATTCAGGAAGAAATAGAAGCTCTGAACAGACAAATAATGAATAGTGAGATTGAAACAGAAATGAAAAGTCTCCCAACAAAGACTCATAACAACAACAACAAAATAAAGAAATAATGTAAAATAAATCAAAATAAAAATCACCCAACAACAAAAAATAAGTTCAGGATCTGATGGACACACAGCCAGATTTGTAAGACCTTCAAAAAAGAACTGGTACCAATTTTACTGAAGCTAGTCCACAAGATGGAAGAGGAAGGAATTCTCCCTAACTCATTCTATGAAGCCAGTATCACCCAGCCACTCAAACCAGGAAAAGACACAACAAAAAAAGGAAACAAATATACCTGATAAACATAGATGTGAAATCCTTAACAAAATATTAGTAAACTGAATTCAATAGCACATAAAAGAATAATTCACCACAATCATGTGGGTTTTATCCCAGGTGTGCAAGGTGGTTCGACATATACAAGTCAATAAATGTGATTTGCTACATAAACAGAATTAATAACAAGTCATAAGATCATTTCAATAAATGCAGAAAAGGCATTTGATAAAATCCAGCAAACTTCATGATAAAAATCCTCAGCAAAATAATCATAGAGAAAACATTCCTGAAAATAATAAAAGTCATATATGACTAATCGCAGCCAATGTTAACCTAAACAGAGAAAAGTTGAAGGCATTACCCCTCAGAACTGGAACAAGGCAAGAATGTCCACTTTCACCACTCCTATTCAACATAGAATGAAGTCATAGAGCAATTTGGCAAAAATAAAAAAATAAAACGAAAAGAAAAGAAAAGAAAGAAAGAAAGAGTATCCAAATTGGAAAAGAATAAATCAAACTATCTCTGTATGTCAATAATATGATCTTATACCTGGAGAATCCTAAAAATACCTCCAAAAGAATCCTATACTTAATAAATGAATTTGGTAAAGTTTCAGGATACAAAATCAACATACACAAATCAGTAGCATTGCTATACATCAATTGTGACCAAACTGAGAATCAAATCAAGAACTCTATTCCATTTACAATAGTTGCAAAAAAACTAAAACACTTGGGAATATATTTAACCAAGGAGGTAAAAAAAATCTATCCAAGGAGAACTACAAAACACTGATGAAATGAATTGTAAAGGAGGACACAGATGGAGAAACATAGCATGCACATGGATTGGAATAATAAACATAGTTAAAATGACCATATTATCCAGAGCAATCTACAGATTCATCACAATCCTTGTCAAACTTCCGACATCCATTTTCATAGAAATTTTTTTAAATCCTAAAATTTAGATGGTACCAAAAAAAGAGACAAGACTAGCCAAAGCAGTCTTAAGCAAAAAGAATAAAGCTGGAGGCATCACACTGCCTGATTTCAAATTATACTACACATCTTTAGTAAACAAAACATCCTGATACTGGTATAATACAAGACATGTGGACCAACGGAACAGAATAGAGAATCTAGAAATTTACCCGAATACCTACAACTAACTGTTCTTTGACAAAGCAGACAAAAACATAAACAGGGAAAAGGACACCCTGCAAATGGTGCTAGGAAAATTGGATAGCTACATGCAGAAAAATGAACTTGATCCTCATCTCATCCCATATACAGAAACTAACTCAAGATGGATTAAAGATTTAAATGTGCAGCAAAAACAAAAATAAATAACCGGGTCTTAATTAAACTAAAAATCTTCTGCACAGCAAAATAAATAATCAACACAGAAAATAGACAACCTATAGAATGGGAGAAGATATTCATAAACTACACATCTGACAAAGGACTAATGTTCAGAATCTACTGAGAACTCAAATCAGCAAGAAGAAAGCAAATGACCCCATTAAAAAGTTGGCAAACAACATGAACAGACACCTCTCAAAAGAAGATACATAAATGGTCGTCAAACATGAAAAAGTGCTCTACATCGCGAGTTGTCAGGGAAATGCAAATCAAAACCACAATGAAATACCACCTTACACTAGTCAGAATGGCCATTATTAAAAAATCAAAAAACAATAAATGCTGGCACAGACACAGTGGAAAGGGAACACTTATGCAGTATTGGTGAAAGTATAAATTAGTACAACCTCTATGGAAATTGGTATGGAGATTTCTCAAAGAATTAAAAGTAGATTTACCATTTGATCCAACAATCCCACTACTAGGTAACTATCCAAAGGAACAGAGATGGTTATGAAACAAGACACCTGCACCCATGTATTCATCACAGCACAATTCACAATTGCAAAGATGTGGAGTCAACCCAAATGTCCATCAACTGATCAGTATATAATGAAAATGTGGTATAAATGCACTAGGGAATAATATTCAGCCATCAAAAAGGATGAAATAATGTCATTTATAGCAACTTGAATGGAATTAGAAAACATAATCCTAAGTGAACTAGCACAGGAACAAAAAACCAAATACCACATATTCTCACTTATAAGCGGGAGCTAAACTAAGAATCTGCAAAGACATGGAGAATGATATAATCAACACTGAAGACTCAGAAAGGGGAGGAGGACTGTGGTGAAGGGACAAAAAATCATCTATGGAGTACAATGTGCAAGGTAGAAGTGGTGGGTACATTTAAAGCCCAGACTTCTTCATTACTACACAACGCAATCACATAACCAAAAACTATTTGTACCCCTTAAAGCCATTGAAATAAAGAAAAAAAAAATTTTAATGGACCTGTAGCATCATAGAATAATCTTTTTGAAAACATTTCAAAGATTCATTTAGGGGTCCAAATTCAAGTTAAAACTAAGGCCAGGCGTGGTGGCTCATGTCTGCAATCCTAGCACTTTGGAAGACTAAGGTGAAAGAACTGCTTGAGCCCAGGAGTTTGAGACCAGCCTAGGCAGCATAGCCAGACCCTGTCCCTACACAATTTAAAATTTAAAAAATAAGCCGGCCGTGGTGGCATGTACCTATATTACCAGCTACTTGGGAAGCTGAGAAGGGAGAATTGTCTGAGCCCAGGAGGTCAAAGCCACTTTTTAGTGAGTGGTGATCATGCCACTGCACTCCAGCTTGAGCTGGAGTCTCACTCAGAGTGAGACCTTAATGCAAAAAAAAAAAAAAAAAAAAATCAATATGGGACAACCACTAGGAAAAAAAATGCTGCCAATATGGTTATCAGCTACACAGATGTCATCTACACAAGATTAAATTTGTGTGTGTGTATAGTATGGTAAGTATATCATAATATAATTTCTTACCTAGCACCTGACATTTTTTGACTTTAAATGTGAATTCATCTACATTTTAATAAATATTAATCAAGGACCTAAAACAATCTACACATTACAGAGCTTTCAGCAAGAAAGATTTTCAAAGCATCATATATTTCTAAGATTTTCAAAGCATCATATATTTATATCCTCTGTATTAGTTCTCTAGTTGCTAATGTAACAAATTACCATAAACTTGGCATCTTAAAACCTCAGAGTTCTAAAAGTCAGAATCTTACATGGGTTTCAGTGTGCTAAAAATTAAAGTGTTGGTGGGGCCGACATCCCTTTCAGGAACTCTAGGGAAGAATCTGTTCTTTGCCTTCTCTGGTTTTTAGAGAATGCCACTTTTCTGGGCTCATGACCACCTTCTTCCATCTTCAAAGTCAGCAATGGCAGACTAAAGCCTTCTCGAGACACTTCACTCTGACCTGCTCTGCTTCCCTCTTCCACTGTAAAGAACCCTTGCAGTCATATCTGGTCTACCAGGATAATGTGAGGTGATTTCTTTATTTTAAGGTCCGCTCATTCAAAACCTTATTCCTGTTTACCACATGATGTAACACATTCACAGATTCCAGGGATTCGAATGTGAACTTTTTTTCTTTATCTTTTTTATTTTTATTTTAAAGATGTGGGGTACAATTCAGGATTATGTACATAAGTGGTCATGGACAATTATTCTTCCTACCACCCGCATAATCTAAACTACAGATCTATTATAAATTTCCCTATGCTTAAAAAAGGTCTGAAAAATACTTGAAAAGGTGTGTACCCAGGAAGTAGGTGTAGATACAGGCTGCATCTCCACACAGCAGCTGCAGGGCTGGCAGCACACTAAAGGGAGGGACAAGGTGTCAACAACACAGCCAGGGGCTGGTGTCTAGCACCTCCCCCCGCCCTCTCGCCCAGGCATCACAGCACAGCACAGAGTTTCTTGGAGTTCTCAAGTTCAAATTCAAATTTGGTCATCTATGTTGATGTCACTTATATTTGTCAAGATAGGAGGGTAGAAAATGCAGCCATCCTTTGGTATTCAGGAGGAATTTTTTCCAGGATCTCCTGCAGATATCAAAATCCAGGGATACTCAAGTCCCTGTTACGAAATGGTGTAGTATTTGCATGTAACCTGCACACATCCTCCCATATACTTTAAAACATCTCTAGATTACTTATAATACCTAATATAATATAAATGTCATGTAAATAATTATTTTTAAAATGACAAGAAAAAAAGTCAGTACAATGTTCAGTACAAATGCAACCACCCTTTCTTCCCCCAAATATTTTCCATCAGCAGTTGGTTGAATACACAATGCAGAACCCATGGATATGAAGGAAGGACTAAATTTATTTGAGAATATGTTAGTTTGGTTTATTATTTTTAACTATTTACACAAAAGGTATGTGGATATCCATTTGAATACTCTTTCCTGGAGCCTTGAAAATATCAGGGGCCAGTCTGCCTCTGGTATCCTTATTCTGACCTTTTAATTCAAATTAAACTTGTATATCCATAAAACAAGTTAGCAGCTCAAAAGAAATTTTTTTCTGACAAATACTAGAAATGTATCTAATTTCTTTCACCTTAATTCAAATTATTCTCTGAGATTACCAACATTTGTTAAATTGGATGTTTGAAGGACCTAGATGATTTTAGCTTCATTTTCTTATTCCTACAAGAAAGCTTTTCTTATTCATGTATTTACAAAATATGAGTTAAAAAATTCCTGAGACATGCCAAGACATAATGACCAAGAGCAAAATATTTAACCCTGGTGTTGTGGACTTACACCATCCCTGATAAATGTGCATTAATCTCCAGTTGAAGGTCAATCTTGTTTTTAACATATCATCTCAGTTTAACTACATTTTTAGCTATTTGTGTTACTGAAAACAAAACAAAAGATAATAATTCCAAGTTGTTTTCTTAAATCCAACCTCTTTTTGGAGACGAACTCTGGAAATAACATATTTCTAATTTCTTATTGATTATGATTTCCACTGGTCGTGGATAACAATTACATAAATTTGACAAGGGTTGTCTCTTTTAGTTTGAGCCATTAAAAATCAGTTAGTCTTTGTTTTGTATAACTGTTTTATAAAATACTATTGGATTTCTCCTTCTTGTAAGGTTGTAAGATTATGTCTTCTGCCAAAGAATGAAGGGAATTTAATTACCTCCAAAAAATTACTAAATTTTAGGAAGTATTTTACAAAAATACCTTTCTTTACTTAACAAAGGGCCAGCCCATATTTCATGAGTTTCCATTCATCTGACAGAGCTGTGGTGTTTATAATTGTGTATATAAAGTCATCAGTCTTCTAGAACCATCTTTAGCTGAGCGAGCCCCAAAGCGTGGTCCATTCTGCTCAGATCTGATCAGCATCTTTATAGCTTATCAGCCTTGGGGTTCAATTTTGTTTTGGATGCTTTTATAAATGAGCACAATCACTGGTGAATCTGTTCTTCCAGATTGCAAAGAGAAAAATCACGATAGGAACTTTAGTAGATTAGTGTGTCATTGAGAATAAAGTACAAGCACAAATGCACCAAAAGTAGTCTCAAGGATGATTTTGTCGGGTGTACATTTTCAGTTTAATTCAATAAAATTAGATGATTGTCATAGTTATTATTGTTTTTGAAGTTATGCACTAACCCCAGGCTAGGGTTATGATCAATGTACTATCTAACAAAATCAATTTGTTCCAAAGTACTATTTTTTTCTTTAAAAAAAAAAGGAAAGATAAAAAGAAAAGAGGAGTAGCAATGAAGAGAAAGTATAAAAATTATTTCAGGATTTTCTTCTTCTGTACATGTGTGTGATGCGTTTTATACTTTTTAGCAGCTAACAACAGTATAGTTGTTGTCAGGTACCAAGACAGTTGCAGAAATAGCAGTAGCCAAGAGAAAATTTTAATCATTTTAGTGGGTTTTGCACTTATAAAATTGCCCCAGAAAAGGGCTCATAGTAATATTTACCTCAATGAGTTTTTTAAGTCAACAGAACAATTACAATGTAACATTAAGGGAAAAGTTGTATACCTTACATATATTTCTAAAAATATTTTGCCATACTAAATTACTGTTTTATTTAGTATTTTAATAAAAGAAGCAAAATTTCCAAAGGTCAAAATATCAAATAATTGAATTTATTGGTAATTTGTTAAACTTCTGAAAGAATATAAAGTTATCAAAGCAATTTTTGTGCCTGGCAAAAGACAATTTTTCTTTTTTATGCTACGAACTTAAAGAAATAATAGCAGTGTTTTTAAAAAATCCATGTCAATACTGTCCCACTCTGGAAACCTATTTCTCAGCTATTGTAAACTATAACTATATCCAGAAGCAAACATTGACATGAATGAACCTCAAAGAACATTTACTTTGCATAGTTTTTACTACCCATTCTGTGCAGAGCACCATATTCTTTGCATGTTTTTTAAAAAAACTTTTACAACACAGAACTGAAAAGTGAAACATACCATAGGATCAGCAATGCACTGTGGTACTTACCCAAATTAGTTGAAAACTTACCTCCACACAAAACCTACACGTGGATGTTTACAGCAGCTTTATTCATAATTGTCAAAACTTGTAAGCAACCAAGATATCCTTCAGTAGGTGAATGGATAAGTAAACTGTGGTACGACCAGATAAAGGAATATTATTCAGTACTAAAAAGGAATGAGCTATCAAGCCATGAAAACACATGTAGGAAACAAAGGCAGTGAAAGAAGTCAGACGGAAAGTCTTACACATTGTGTGATTTCAATTACACGACATTCTGGAAAAGGCAAAACTATGGAGATGCAAAAAGATCATTGATTGCCAGGGGCTAATGAGAAGAGAGAGTAAACAGGCAGAATACAGAGGATTTTTAGGAGAGTAAAACTATTGTGTACGATACTACAGTAGGGGACTCAAGACATTATGCGTTTATCAAAACCCAGAGAATGTACGATACCAATAGGGAACCCTAATGTAAACTGTGTGCTTTGGGTGGCAATCATGTGTCAATGTAGGTTCTCTAATGGTAGCAGACTGTTATTATGACGGGTGATGTTGGTCATATGGGAGGCTGTGCATGTGGGAAAGGAATAGGGGACTATGGGAACTCTCCACATCTTGCTTCACTCGGCTGAGTCACTAACTGCTCTGAAAAATAAAGTCTATTTTTAAAATGTGAAACAAAGCCCTGAGACTACTCCAGGTGCATCTGTGTTCATAATCTATTCTCAATGACACAATAATCTACAAAAGTTCCTATCTCCATTTTCTGCCCCCCCCCCATCTTTAGAAGAGACCACATTTCTAATACTTTGGCTATATTCACCTTTATAGTCATTTTGGTTCACTTCTAAACCAATCAGCAGCAGAGCCACAAATACCAGATTAATAACTAAGATTCCTGGTTGTCTGGACCTATAACTCATTATCTTGTCTTTTTTTTTAATGTCAAACAGACATCAGAAAAGAACTTTTTAGAATTATTCCAACTAAACTTTTAAATTTCTTCCAGGTTTAATTAGCCAAATAAATCACAATACTCATAATCACAAATTCACGTAGTTACAAAATGCTGATTACCAAAATACAAGAGTGTTTTGCTTCAGGAGTTAGGAGTCTGTGGGGTGTGTGTGTGTGTGTGATGTGTGCATGCCCACGTGTGAGCTCTCTCTCAGATCTGCACACTAGTATAGAGGACTGATGTCAACAGCAAATATAGGCAGATCCATTTCAAAATATCAGCACCACATCATGTAATTAATATGATAAAATAATGTAATCTGCTCTGAACGGGAGATCTAGTTTGTAAAATGTTAGACCAGGTGAATTTACAAATTGTGACCCTTAACGCAATTCTCTGTTATAATCTAGATTTAATCAACTCTTAGTTGAGCACGGGCCAAGAGAAACTCAAAGCTGACCTTTCATTCTCCATCTCAGGTTTACTCCTACCCGTGGCTGTGTTTATATTTTGTTTATCATGAGGGACATAAGTGATTCAAACTAATTTTTAAAACCTTTTTTTCTTCTTACTAAGACAACACTATTTCTGGTATTTCTCTAAAATTATAGTGTATTTCATCTCTTCAATCCCCATCTCAGTGTTCTTTCCTCCTTTTCTGTGAATTTCAATTTCTTGGTACTAAGCGTAGTTACGTGTAATTAAGATTAAAAAACCTAGCCGCCATCTTGACCAAACAACACTGTACTCAGAACTTTGTGGAAAACATTAGCTTTTAGTAAAACTGGACATATTTTGGGAGAGCCACAAAGGGAAAAGGTAAAACATAAGAATGAAATAGGATGTCTGAGTGTTGGCTTTATGCATAAGTCTAATAGAGATAGTTACTACATAGTCATCATTTGACTAGGTCACAAAAAGACATACTTGAAAGAAGAAAGAATTATTTTTTAAAATGTACTCCCATGCTGTGGGCTGTCTCCCTGCTCTCTTGATCTGACAAAGGCCTAACATCCAGGATCTACAAGGAACTCAAACATGCCAAAAGGAAAAAAAAAACAAACAGCCCCATTAAAAAGTGAGCAAAAGGACCCTGAACATTTACCAGAATATTATAAGAAAGGGATTGGCAATAGGGAGATACTGCTGGGGTGGGGGTGGGAACACAATATCTATAAGGGTAGCTGATCTCAAACCAGGCAAAGTGGGGACCAAAGTGAGGCCCAAATTTTACCTGTATGATGACCACGTGTATGCCTAATTCTGAATTGTACCCCACATCTTTAAAATAAAATATAAAAATAAAAGAATCAGCTAAAAAAATGTGGGCAAAAGACATGAATAGACACTTCTCAAAAGAAGATATACTGGCAGCCAACAGACACATGAAAAAGTGCTCAGCCTCACTAATCATCAGAGAAATGCAAATCAAAACCACATTGAAATACCACCTAACACCTGTAAGAATGGCTATTCGTTAATAAAGCAAACAACAACAGATGCTGGTGAGGATGCGGAGGAAAGGGAACGCTTCTGCACTGCAGGTGGAAATGCAAACTAGTTCAATCTCTATGGAAAACAGTGTGGCAATTTCTAAAAGAACTAGAAATTGACCTTCCATATGACCCAGCAATCTGCCTACTGGGAATATACTCAGAGGAACTCAAATCATTCTACAAAATGATATCTGCACACGCATGTTTATTGTAGCACTATTCACAATAGCAAAAACCAACCATGTCGCCCATCAAAACTGGACTGGATAAAGAAAGCGGTGTAAATACACAGTGGAATATTACTCAGCCACAAAGAAGGACAAACATATGGATTTAGCAGCGATTTGGATGGATTTAGAGTCTATAATACTCAGTGATCTATCACAGAAACAGAGAACTAAGTACATGTTCTCACTCATAAGTGGACCCTGAACATTTACCATAATACTATAAAAAAGGGATTGGAAGTAGCAGGATACTGACAGAGAAGGGAAGGAGACACAACATCAATAGGGAAACCTGATCTCAAACCAGGCACAGTGAGGACCAAAGGGAGGCCCAAACTTTACTTATACGATGACCACTTGTATATCCAATCCTGAATTGTATCCTACATCTTTAAAATAAATAAAAGAATATAAAAGAAAATCGTTTACTCCCTAGCTAACAGAGATATTTCAACGAGTCCTCTTACCCTTGGGGGAGGGAAAAGGGAATTTTAAGTGCAACAGTAGAAAGATAAGTAAAACAAAACTAGAAAGAACAGTATCTGAGAGGGAAAACGTCAAACAGTGATGGTGCCTCTAGATTCAAGGCTAACATATTTCAGACCCAGAGCAGCCAACACTGCTAATGGAAAGAGACCACCAATGTGCTTCGTATTGGGGCCTGGGCAGCTTAGGATTTTATGTGCAGCTCATCTCACTGGCACATGGCAGACAGTGTTGAAGAAACAAGGACTCCGTGTTTGACAGACTAAATCTACTTGTCGAGAAAAATAAATGAGGAAGATGAGCGATTCTGTGAAAAATAGAATAGCAATGTGAGTATAAATGTTTGTAAGAACTGTTGAATGCAGTCAGTACTATACTTTGCTGTGTGGCCTTTTGGAGAAATCTTGTATCAAAAAGAAATACCATATTCAAGAATCTAAACAGAAGAAAATAAACATCTCCCAATTTCTATGTTTTTCAGATTCTGAAAAACAGTACAAGTTAAAGACAATGGGATGACATTGCTTGAAGCAGGAGAGTGTAAAAGTTTTATTTTTTTAATGAAACAAACATTAAAAAGCAGGAACTGTTATGTTAATTTCATTTGATAGCAAATGAAGTACTTCTCAAGTACTTCTATCAAATAAGATTATTTTTATATTATTTTATTTTACTTTGGTAAGAACACCTACTATAAGATCCACCCTTACATGTGTGAAGTGGTATCTCATCTCATTGACTTACATTTCCCGATCATTAGTATTGAGCATTTTGCACATATAATTTGGCTGTTTGTATGTTTTCTTTAGAGAAATGGCTGTTCAGGTCTTCAGCCCATCAACACAGTGAGAAGGCAATCTATAGAATGAAAAATATTTGCAAACATATATTTGATAGGTGTTAACTTCCAAAATAAATACTGAACTACAACTCAATAGCAAAAAAAAAAAAAAAAAAAAATCTAATAACCTAATTAAAATGAGCAAATTTCTTTTTAGAATTTGGGTCCAACTTATCAATAGTGACTTTCTTGAGGGTTTATTGGTAGAGCAGAAGAATTAGAGTAAGGTTAACATGTTCATACTCAGTGGAGTAGATGATTTTTTCTCACTAGCAGAAGTTTTCTCATTTACCTCCACATCTAAGGAATCTGAACAATGTTTTAGAATGTATTTCTTAAATCAGTTCAGATGTAGGGTGTAAGTGTACATCTCTACAAGACATTTTTCTTTATTATAAAAAAACTATGTAAACAGAGAAAGGGATTTATATTTTGAATTATAGAAAAAATAAGTTAAATACTAGAAAAAATAAATAATTTTAAACATTTAAATTTTTCAGACTATATATTATCTTCAGAATGAAGGCTATCATAATTATTGTATGGGTATTCCCCAGTTTTTTCTATTTGTCTTTCTAAGTTGAGGTCTACTAAGAACAAATTGCATAAATAAGTTACGCCTCATGCCTGTCTAATAGAAATATGTGTTTTCTCTACTTTTTCAATTATCTCAGCTGTTTGCCCACAAGTTTAATAAACACATTTTCATTGTTATCAAGATTAATAATGTCGTATACTCACAGGGAAATTGCAAGACTTCCCTCTCACCAACAAATTCATAGCAATGAAATATCTGAGTATTACATACAAAATATCATAATTTGTATATATAAGGTAGTGCTTACTGAGTCAGGAAGTATGTCAACAAAGGATAATTTTAAACTAAAAATGTATTTATTTGTACCCTGTGTATTATACCCCATATTGGAATTTGTAGGAGTTGATACTTTCATAAGAAGACTGTAATGCAAATTTACCTGAAAATGTATTTTCCAAATTTTGAGGATTTCTGATACCTAGATGTGAAGCAGGCAAAGGAGTAAGCTTCAAAGAGAAGTGACTGGATCTTATGTAAAGTATATACAAATTAATAAATACAGTCACCAAATAGACATTCAAGTAAATTATAGAATCTCAGTCAACATGATATTTTGATGGACTTTGATGAATCATCTGTTCCAAACATACGTCAATGGGGGATAGAATATTAAAAAAAAAAAAAAAGAAAAGAAAAAGGAAAAAAAAACCAGAAAAACATACATTGGCTCAAAAACATCACCATGAACTAGATCTGGCAAGACTTCCAGTGGGGAACAGGCCTGAGGGCACAGGCTGACTTGGTTCCAACAAAAAGAAAGCCAATAGGGTCAGGAGCTGGATGTACAGGGTATCAGAGAACAGAATGGCTCACTTGAGATTGGGGAGCAGAGCTCAACATCCCCTCTCATGAAAGGAAGCTGGAAAAACAACAACTGCTGACTGATAGTTGAGACTGTGTCTTCAGTGACATCATGGACCTGAGGAGGGTGAAGGACTGAGCCATGCTGCCCGCTGCATGGTGGCTGCATCAGTGATCTCCACATGCCACCTGAAAGGAGCTCTAGAGAGACTTTACAAGGCCAAGTCCTGAACTTTGGGCCTGGAAGTCTAGAAAGAAACATCTCACTAGTCAAAACATCTCACTAATTGGGAAGAATTAGGGGGTGGAAGAAGGGAAGAGAGAAAAACACAAGAAACTATCTATACAAAATCAGTCTGCAAACCAAAATATCAAAACACATAATAAAAAATTCTAATGCTAAAATATCAACCAAATCAATCGATATAATAAAAACATAAATTTATCCAGAAAAAATTAATATTCACAGTCTAGCAAAGACTTTAATACAATTAGGAGACTTAAAGAAATAGATGAATGATGAGTATCCATTTAGAGGGAAAAGAAATGATGGAATAAATTAATGTAGGGATAAACAGATGACTATAAGATGTAGATATTTTGAAAAAGAAAACTAAAGACATTTCAGACAATAAGAATTTTAAATTAAAGAATTCAAAGGACAAAACTAAATTCTAGACTAGCTACAGATGAAGAAAAAAGTCATGAGCTAAATAGTGGTATAGTACTAAAGAATTTGCCCAGAATAGAGCACAAAGTGACAGAAATATTACACTTTTAAGACATTTTAAGTACACTAAGTGATAATTTTCCAAAATAAAAAAGACATTCATTGGGAGATCAGAAGTGCATTTAGCACATTAAGAAAAATAAATAACCAAATTCACTTCTAAAAACACTAGTGAAATTACAAAAAATAAGAGAAAAAGCAAAATGTTAAATGCTGTGAAAGAAAAGGTAAACTACAAAGAAATAACAATTTGGCTTCTTATCAGTGACAATAGATGCCAGGAAACAATGACCTAACATAGAAAAAACTGTCAGTCTAGAATTTTATATATAATCCATATTCAAGAATGAGCCCCAAATAAGTCATTTTAGACACATAAAAAGAGAGCTACTACCCACAGAGCCTCATTATTAAAGAACAATCCAAAAAAAAGTTAATCCAGAGTAAGAAATAGGATTTAAGAAACTTGGGAGACTGAGGCAGAAGGATTACTTAAGCCCAGGAGTCCAGCCTGGGCAACATAGTTAGATCCATCTCCAAAGAAAGAGAGAAAGAGAGGAGGGGGGAAGAGGGGAGAGGAGAGAGAGGGAGGGAGGGAGGGAGAGACAGAGAGGAAGGAAGGAAGGAAGGAAGGAAAGAAGGGAGGGGTGGGCACAAATCATGATAAAACATACTTGTATGAATTATTTACTTATATTTCAGTTATATTTCTAACAAGTGATCACAATATTTGCTGATGCTTTCTAATTAAAAAGAAAACTCAAAATAGTAAAGTAAAATAGAAGAAAGTTGTTTATTGGAGAGCTAAAACATTAAAGTCATTCTTGTGTGTTTGGGAGGTAATTTTTACTATTGAATTATTCTGAAATGTGTTAGATGATTTTATGACTAAGTATATGTATTAAAAAATTAAAAGTAAACCATACACATAAACAATAAACAAAAATAGAAGTAAAATGCAATTAATGGCTCTAAACTACTACAAGATGGAGAAAAAGAATATAGAAACATTTATCAATCTAACACATGTTTTAAAAAGGAGGGGAAAACAGAGGAGTAAATGAAAGGCAAAATGGTACCAATCCAAATATATCAGAATTAATGTAAACAAAGTAAACCCACCTATTATCAGATTATCAGTTTGGACCACTCCTATTTAGCATTATACTGGGAGTCCTAGCAACAGCAATCTGGCAAGAGAAAGAAATAAAAGGCATTCAAATTAGCAAGGAAGAAGTCAAATTAACTCTGAGGATGACATGGTTGTATACTTAGACCGAAAGACCCCTCCAAGAGGCTTCTAGACCTAATAAACAACTTCAATAAAGTCTCAGGATATGAAATCTACATTTAAAAAATTAGTAGCATTTCTATTCAACTGTAATGCTCAAACCAAGAAACAAATCAAGAGCTCAATCCCATTTACAATAAACACGCACACACATACACACACATACCTAGCAGACACTTAACCAAGCAAATGAAAAATCTCAACAAGGAGAACTATAAAACGCTGATGAAAGATATTGTAGATGACACAAACAAATGGAAGAACATTGCTTGCTCATGGATCAAAAGAATCAATTTGTTAAAATGACCAATGACCCTACTGCCCAAAGCAACCTACATACTCAGCATAATCCCTGTCAAAACAACAGCATCATTTTTCACACAACTAGAAAAAACAATCCTAAAGTTTATATGGAATTTTTAAAAGAGCCTAGACAGCCAACACAATCCTAAGTAAAAAGAACAAATATGGAAGCATCACACTGCCTGACTTCAAATTATACTATAAGTCTATAGTGATTAAAACAGCATGGTACTGGTATAAGAATAGATACATCAACGGAACAGAATAGAGAACTCAGAAATGAAGCCACATACCTACAACCAATTGATCTTTGACAAAGCTGACAAAAATAAACAATGGGGAAAGGACATCCTATTCAATAAATGGTGCTGGGAAAACAGGCTAGCCATATGCAGAAGAATGAATATGGACCCCTACCTTTAACCATATAAAAAATAAACTCAAGATGGATTAAAGACTTAAATGTAATACCTGAAACAAGTCCTAGAAGAAAACCTAGGAAACATTCTTTTGGACATCTAGGCAAAGAATCTATGATGAAAATCCCAAAAGCAATTGTGACAATAATAAAAATAGACAAATGGGACTAAACAAATAAGCTTCTGCACAGAAAAAGAAATAATCAAGAGAGAACAGAAAACCTATGGAATGGGAGAAAATATTTGTAAATTATTCCTCAGATAAAGGACTAGAATCCAGAGTTTATAAGGAACTCTAACAACTCAACTTGAAAAAAACAACCACCCCATCAAAAAATGAGCCAAGGACATTAATAGACACTTCTCAAAAGAAGACACACAAGCAGCTGCCAAACATATGAAAAACTCCACTACAACACTAGTCATCTCAGAAATGCAAATCAAAATTGCAATGAGATATCATCTTACATCAGTCAGAATGGCTATTATTAAAAAGTCAAAGAACAACAGATGTGGGCACAGATGCAGAGAAAAGGGAATACTCTATGGAAAACAATGTAGAAATTTCTTAAGTAACTAAAAATATAATTACTCAACCCAGCAATCCCATTACTAGGTATCTACCCAAAGAAAAAGAAATTACTACATTAAAAAAAGACACTTGTACTAGCATGTTCATTGCAGCACTATTCCCAACTACAAAATCATGGACCCAACCTAAGTGCCCATTAACGACTGACTGGATAAACAAAATGTGGTATAAATACACCATGGAATACTATGCAGTCATAAAAAAGAACAAAATCATGTTCTTTGCAGCAACATGGATAGAGATCATCATCCTGAGTGAACTAACCCAGACACAGAAAACCAAACATTGCATGTTCTCACTTATATGTAGGTATTAAGTAGCCACAAAGAAGGAAATAATATATATAGGGGATGACATAAGGGGAGAGACAGTAAGAGGAATTAGTACCCAAAAGTCACCTATTAGGAATAATGTTCACTATCTGGGGAATGGGCCCCCTGAAGTCCAATCCCCACCACTACACAATATGTCCATGGAACAAACATGTACCCCTTGAATCAAAAATAAAATGAAATAAAATAAAAAACTTTTAAACTACTTAAAAAAAGTAAGTTTTTTAAATTAGTGTCAAATATTCAAAGCCCAACTTAAAACAAGACAGAAAAGACAAACTCAAAATAAAGGAATAGGAAAAGGTTTATCAGATAAATCCTCATCAATTCTGATTAACTATAACTATTAGCTAGTTATAATATTTTTATAACTACACAATATCATTGAGGTATAATTTAAGATGAAAACATATTAATAGCAAAAACAAATATTATATGCTTTATACACCTAACAACATGACTTTGAAAAATATAAAACAAAGCTTATAGATTTATAAGAAAAAATATTACAAAAACAAAATGATGGCGGGATATTTTAATACATTTCTTTCAGAAGCACAGATGGAAATATTAAAGATATACAGGATTTGCAGAACAAAATTACAAATCCAGATAATACACAATTTATCTGTGATTAAAATGTATATGTATAATTTTTATTTAAATAAATCAGAACTAATCATAAAAATATGCATTATTATCAAGCCCACGTGGAACATTTACAAAACATTTGAGTCATATTGTAGGTGACAAATTAAGACATAAATAATTTTAAAGACAATGTCACAAAGGTCACATTCTCAGAAAAAGAAACATAAAACAGAATTCAGCAATAAATAAAAAACCACTCCATATATTTGAAAACTTAAACAGGCATGTTTAAACAACTCCTTGGCTTAAAAAGAAAATTCCAACAAAAACTATAAGACAAACTTGAAATAAACAAAAGCAAACAATGAAAGTAATATATGGAAATGATAAAAGTAAGTTTTATTTTAAAACCGAGGAATGCAGCAAAAGTAAAATCTTGTATTACACTTATAGTCTTAAATGTGTTTCTTTAAAAAAAAGAAAAGAAAAACCAAGGAAAAAGAGTAGTAAAATTTTTAATTCAAAAGCTAGAAAAAGAATTACAAGGTAAAACTGAAAAATGTAGCAGAAACAAAATAGTAAATACAGTGTAAGAGTGCAACAGAACACTAGCAAGCTAGAGATCAACTAAAAAACCCTTAGTTGTCTAGTATAAACTTGCTAACAAATCAGACAAGGATACTGCAAGAGTAGAAAGTTACAGATCGATCTCACACATAAACAGAAATGCAAAAATTCAAAATAAAATGTTAACCCATCAACAACAGCAGAGCATCAACACATTTAGATACATGCATATCACTTGATATAAGAACATTGGTTTTAGAATCAGAGGGCTGAGTCTGAGTCCTGGGCTATCAACCTATTAGATAAGCCTCCTTGTACTTAGTATTTATGGCATTTGTTTTTTTAATGTGACTTTAAGAGAAAACATCGACATAGCTACAACCCAGAAGGTTTTGAATTTACTCAAAATTATGTATATCAAAATTTTAATGGAATATTTTAGCTGAGAAAATATCACCTTTGAAGCTGATCATTTGTCCCTAAAAAATATCAATGATGTAGTGTTTTTTTGGCTAAAAGCAATTATTAACTAAATTAATTTTAATGTATAAACATATCCCAAGGCTGGCAACCAAATTCTGTTCCAGTTTTGTTTTGTTTTACAGTTAAAAACAATGTTTTCTAGATGATTTTCTTTGTGTAAGTTAAGCATTAAAAACAAAATACTGCTAGTCTTAACATTTCTTTTTTTATTGATTATTGTGCATATTTACAAGAAACATGTATTTGTTTGCTAGTTTGTTTGTTTGTTTTGAGTCGGAGTGTCATTCTGTCGCCCAGGCTGGAGTGCAATGACATGCTCACGGCCACTGCAGCCTCCACCTGCTGGGCTCAGGTGATCCTTCTGCCTCAGCCTTCCAAGTAGTTGGAACCACAGGCATGCACCATCATGCCCAGATAATTTTTTGATTTATTGTTGCTCAGGCTGGTCTCAAGCCCTTGAGCTCAGGCAATCTTCTCACCTCTGCCTTCCAAAGTGCTGGGATTATAGGTATGAGCCACTGTGTCCAGTCCACGTGTGATATTTTGATACATGCCTACAATGTGTAATTAATTACATAAGGGTAATTAGGACATTCATCTTCTCACACATTGGTTATTTGTGTTGATAACATTTCAAATCTACTCTTCTAGCTACTTTGAAATATGTAAATATGTAATAAATTAACTATTGTCATTCCACTGTGCTATCAAACACTAACATTTTCCCCTTCTATCTAACTGTATATTTGAACTCATTAACCAACTTCTCTTCATCTTCTCTTCACCCTACCTTTCCCAGTCTCTGGAAACCATTATTCGATTCTTCACATTCATGAAATCCACTTTTTGAGCTCCCACATATGAGTGACAACATGTGACAATGTGTCTTTCTGTACCTGGCTTATTTCTCAGAACATCTTGTCCTCCAGTTCCATCTATGTTCCTGCAAATGACAGAATTTCATTCATTTTATGGCTGAAGAATATTCCATTGTGTATATATACCAGATTTGTTTTATCCATTCATCTATTGATGGATGTTCAGGTAAGTTCCATATCTTGGCTATTGTGAGTAGTGCAGCCATAAACATGGGAGTGAATGGACCTCTTCGACATACTGATGATATATCCTATCATTTCGATATATACTCAGCAGTGGGACTGCTGGATCATACGGTAGATCTATTTTTAGTTTTGTGAGAAAATTTTATATTGTTTTCCATAGTGGCTATACTAAATTACATTCTCATAACATTCTAATAGTATTTCCTTTTCTCCACATCCTTGTCAGCATTTGTTATTTCTTTCTGTCTTTTAAATGATAGCCAATTAGTTGGGATGAGATGATATCTCGTTATGGTTTTACTTTGCATTTTCATGACGTTGAGTGATGTTGAGAATTTTTTCACATGTGTTGGCCATTTTGGTGTCTTCCTTTGAGAAATATCTAATTCGACCTTTTGTCCATTTTTTAATCTGATTACTTGGAGTTTTTTTAAAAAAACCATTGAATTGTTTGAGTTCCTTATATATTCTAGTTGTTAATTTCTTGTCAGATAAGTAGTTTGCAAATATTTTCTCCTGTTCTGAAGGTTGTCTCTTCACGCTGTTGATTGTTTCCTTTCCTGTGCAAAAGCTTTTTAGCTTGATGTAATCCTCATTGTCCATTTTTGCCCTTGTTGCCTGTATTTTTGAGGCTTTTACCCAAAAAGTTTTTGCCCAGACCAATATCCTGAAGCATTTCCCCAATGTTTTATTCTAGTTGTTTCATAGTTTCAGGTCTTACATTTAAATTGTTAATCCCTTTTAACTTGATTTTTGTATATGGTGAGAGATAGGGGTCTAGTTTCATACTTCTGCATAAGAATATTCAGTTTTCCCAGCATCATTTACTGAATAACCTGTCCTTTCCCCATAATATACTCATGGTGCCTTTGTCAAAATTAGTTGGCTGCAAATGCGTACATTTATTTCTGGGTTCTCTATTGTGTCCCATTGGTCGTGTCAGTAGTTTATGCCAGTACCATGCTGTTTCAGTTACTATGGCTTTGTAGTATATTTTGAAGTCTGATAATATGATACCTTCAGTTTTGTCGTTTTTGCTCATGACACTGGCTATCTGTGGTCTTTTGTGATCCTATACAAATTTTTGAAATTTTTTTTCTATTTCTGTAAAGAATTTCATTGGTATTTTGCTATTTTGAAAAAGATTGCATTGAATCTGTAGCTGCTTTGGGTAATATAAACATTTTAATAATATTAATTCTTACAACCCATGAGCACAGGATATTTTTCTATTTTTTTGTGTCCTGTTCAATTTATTTCATTAGCATTTTATAGTTTTCCTTGTACAGTGCTTTCATTTCTTCGGTTAGGTTTACTTCCAAGTGTTTTATTTTATTTTATTTTATTTTATTTTATTCTGTAGCTACTGCCAATGAGATATCTTTCTTGATTTTTTTCCAGATTGTTCATTGTTAATGTATAGAAATACTACTGATTTTTGCATGTTTATTTCTTATCCTGCAACTTTATTGAATTTGTTTAGTAGTTCTAACAGGTTTTTGGTGGATTCTTCAGGTTTTTCTAAATATAGGATCGGTCTTGACATTTCTAATTGTGAACTCCCATATCTGCTTAGTGTCCTCGGGAGTCAGAAGTACAATGTGCAAACTCTACCCATTGCATCCAAATGTTACAACATTCAGGAATGTACACTATTTTCTCTGCCATGCCTGAGGTCCTGGTCCTATAGCTCATGACAATAATTAGGGTGGAGCAGGACAATCAAGGTAGATTATCAGGACAATCCAGCTCCCAGAATGAAACCATCGCCCTCATCTCATCATCGAAATCAATGTCATGATTCTGCAAGAGACTTTAGAGATCCTAATCAACTCTTTTGGAAATTCAAAAGCCACAAATTTAGTAGCGTAGTGCCAGAGAAAATTACTATTAAAGAACACATCAATAAAAACAAGTTGATTTCCAGCCAGCTGCCAGAAGTTGGCATGCTGGTATTGTGCCTGCAGCCACCCTCTGCATACAGTGTCCCTTCACCTGCTGGTGGAAAATCCAACACTTATTACCAAAGCAAATGTGTTGTAGCTTGTCTAAGCAAAATTTTACAGGCATAATTTATTCTGTTAAAACGTTGCCATCTTAGAGCACCTTATGATTCTGAAGACAGTTGGCAATAGATTTTAAGGAATCTGAGAGTTACAGCCCTTGGAATTTCCCCATCTTATCCTTTGATTTATTTCCCATCCACCTAAGATGATCTTGTACTTTACCTATTTATTTGTATAAGACTATCAGACCATTTCTCAGACACCTGAATATACATGGGGGTGGAGAGAAGGCAAGAATTTCTCCTTCAGAGCAACAGGTGGCATATTCTCTTGCCATGAGATGGGTGGGTTGAACTCAAATTTCTTCTTGGAACAATAATAATTAATGTGGGTTTTATTGTCTTGTCTAATGACAAAGTGTCAGATCTGACACTATTATCACATAATTTATTTAAAGATCAGCATGTTTCTATTTTAGACCATAAGTAGAAAGTAAAATATAAAACAAGTTGTGTGACTTAACCAGCATCACATAAGAAAAAATAATCATATTCTTCTCTACACATTTTGCTTTATCTTCAATATCTTTCTGATTTTTTTTAACCTTCCTCACAAGGACTACTGATTGAATTAAATGCAAACTTGAGAAAACAACACCATAGTGATCATTAATGCAGAAGCTGCAATATCCTAAGAGAAAAGAACTTTTGGTTTTTCAGTATGTTCTTGTTGTTATTGTGGTGGTGAACATGGTGGTGATTTAATTATTATTGATTTAATTATTTGGAGAAAAAGGAGAGATAAAAGAAAAAACATTGTTGAGTTTTTGAAAAAATAAAATTAATATTATCAATGTAATTATGGTAAAAACCATATTGTGAGAAGGAGGTTTCTCAGTAACTTAAAAAATATGTATACATATTTTTGTCCAGAGGAGTTAACTACTTTATACTTCACTTAAAAAAAGTTTAATTTTGTCTTTCCAAAAGAAATGTAGGAGGATCAGGTAAAAGGGTAAAATACCAAATTAGGGAACAAAAATTTCAACTGCCTATCTGGCTAGATAAGGTGAGTCTTCTTTCATTTTTATTGTCCTCAAGAGATGCAGCTTCTTTATAAAATCTAATCAGCTCCAAATCACCTATGAAACTTTCTTAAAAGTATTAGAGAAATTTTTTTTTTCAGTTGGAGTCTCACTCTGTCACCCAGGCTGGAGTGCAGTGGCATGCTCACGGCCACCACAGCCTCGACCTGCTGGGCTCAGGCGATCGAGTCTTCCAAGTAGCTGGAATTACAGACACGCGCCACCATGCCCAGCTAATTTTTTTATTTATCGTAGACACAAGGTCTCACCAAGTTGCCCAGGCTGGTAGAGAGATGTTTTAAAGAAAGAGAGATGCAGAAACCAAGGAGCTCAAAGGAATCAGTGCTGCTATCTCACCCCTAAGACCTCTCCTAAAAGAGGTTCATGGTCTCAGGAGGAGGGCTTCAGAGAGAATCTATGACTCTCCTAACTCCTGCAAATCCATGTTAGAGCAAAATGGACTGGGGTTGGGGGGTGGTTTGTGTGTGTGTCTCTCTCTCTGTGTATTTAAGTAAAGATGAAAAGGTACACTTTAATTACTCCACTGCAATATGTACAACAAAGCTTCAAAGAAATATTGAAGCATGCTGGCAGACAGCCAAAAATACTTAACGGTTAGCAGGGCAAGTGGAGTCTTGCTGTCTTATTCTTAATAATGGCTTAAAGAACTCTGCTCCCCTCACCATCACTGCAACTTCTACCCGTTCGCACATCATTCGTCTTTCCATACATAGAACACCAGACAGCCATCATCCATGCCCAGGCTCTGCCCTGATGGAGGGGAACTAAAGAAATGTAACTTCAACTGAGGGCTTCCTTTTTAATTGGTCACGGTCACGCTATTCAAATAGGAAAAAATCTGCAACCCATTAGACATTTTCTCCTGCATTAATAGTCACAAAAATTAATTATATTTTGTAGCTATTCTTATTATTGTTTTTTTCCGGTTGGGAAACATTCTCAAAGGGCTGTGCGTGGATAGCAGCATGTAGAGTCAATTAGATTGTGGGGGGGGGGGGCTCTGAAAGAGAGAGTAGATTTGCAGTCCTCTCCTGCAAATAGGTTAGGAGAGGCAGGAAAGAGAGAGAGAATTGGAGAGGGGACAGGGTGATACCAAGAGGAAAAGAAGGCAAGGGATTTGGCATAAATAGTGACATGAAATAACTCACCATGGAGTGCTCATTCAATACAATTAATCCCAAATAACCAACCATGATCTTTGGAAATATTTCAAATTCATCCAAATACATTACCTGTTATAATCACTGTTGTCTTGTCCTTGAATTGCATTCCTATTGGAAAGAAAAGTTCCATCAAACTTCCTGCCCCAAATCACATGACTGCTCTTGGAACAGCTGAGAATTTAAATTTTTCAACATGCAGGTCACAGAAATATCAACACAATAACCTAATTCTTTCCACAACAGTTTGGACAGAATCAAGAAACCATATTAGATGCAGAGAATCATTTAAAATAATGTGCTTCTGCCCTTGGCAGTTTAACTAGTTCACTTCCAAAAAAACATATTTAATGACTTGGCATTTTCAAAACTTGCATAAATTGTAGAATTTTAGGGCTGGAGGCACCCTTACATAGCATCTAATTAAACTTCTTCAATTTCCAGATGAGGAAACCAGGCCTGAGGAGACTAAGTGACTTAATCCAAGGTAACAGCTAACTAGTAACAGAGTGGGAACTGGGCCACAATCAGTTTTCTCTGTACAAAACACTGGTAGCATAAAATCAAGCAATATGCATTCATTTCCACAGCTATCTCAATATTCTGTTTTTTAAATTAAACAGAACTGTAACATGCTCTAAATAGCTGAAATCCAATAGTATGTTTTTTATATTTATTTTATATATGAATATGTTTAAACATGTACTTGTTCACATACTTTTAAAACAGCAAATGTAATTTTTTCACATGTGACTCTTAAACCCCAGTCTTAGAATAAGAAGATATGTAAAAAATCTTTTATATATGTAACTTTAATGGGCATAGCACTTTATGGTTTTCAAAACATATTTTTATCTCTTAGCAATCTGATATTCCAAATAATACTATTGGTACTTGAATCCTGATCTTTTTATTTTAGTAGTATTTTTAAACAGTTTTTTTTAGGTCAGGTGTGGTGGCTCATGCCTGTAATCCCAGCACTTTAGAAGGCAGAGATAAGAGGATTGCCTGAGTCAAAGGGTTCAAGACCAGCCTGGGCAACATGGAGAGATCTTGTCTCTACAATAAATAAATTTTTAAAAAATAGCTGGGTGTGGTGGTTCAGACCTGTAGTTCCAGCTACTTGGAAAGCTGAGGTGAAAGAATTGCCTGAGCCCAGCAGGTCGAGGTTGTGGTAGCCTTGATTGTGCCACTGAACTCCAGCCTGGGCAACCGAGTGAGACTGTAACTCAAAAGTAATAAAAGTAATAACAACAACAATAAAATAGTTTTATTAATAGAAATGTGAAAATGGTAAACGTATGTGACAACTATTAATGTAATTTACATACATAGCATCTTTTTTTTTTTTTTTTTTTGGTAATCAGGCTATCTTTCCTTTTGATAATGGCATCTTGAGTTGCTTCTCTCAGGTCTTATGGTTCTGGGCATCCAGAACCCTCCTCCCAAACACCATCACCATACTTACTCTTATCTTCCACCAACTCTATGAAATCATGAGCCAGACCTAGCCAATAGACTCTATCTCCTGAGGTGATAGGCTCTGAGTAAAGTCATTCTAGAAAGACTGACTCCTAGAAGTTTCACTGAAATGATCATGAAAGAGGTTTTCTGTTTCCACCGGAAATGACTAAGTTTAGAGGACATGAGTTAAAAGCAGTCATCTTGCCAATTATAGGGAGAGCTTGCAAAAAAATTAAATCAAACAGAAGAAAGTGGTGAGATAGCTACAGTCGCTTTTACTATTACCTGCATCTTTGGACACAGTCATGCCTGAATTCAGAGTAGCCCTTGGCAACTCAGTAACGTGTGCCAGCAAGTCTCTCCCACCACCCTACCACCCTGCTTTTACTTGTGTTTGCTTCAACCAGTGTAAGTTGGGTTTTATGCCCTTGCAGCTAAAATGCTTTCAACTAATATCAAACAGCAGAGGCTTAAACTAGAAAGGGACAGGAATTCTCGACTTTGTCCCTTGAGCTAATTTTACTCATTGAACTAGAGGCAGCAAACATTAAAGGTCTAAGCAATCAGGACTTCAGATTTTGAACTCAAAGTTTCCTCAATCCAACCACTGCTATTTCTCCCAGCCTTCTAAGGGCCCACTTTCTGAGATGATGTTCTGGCTCTTAAGATAATCCCAGAAAATTCTTTAAAATATGTACAAAAACAAAAACTGAGCAATATTTGCAATTCCTCTTCTTCCCTTGTAGCAGATTGGCTAACCCAAACAGAAGCATGAGAAGCGAGGCCTGTTCAAATGGATTCTGTCAAGTTGGAAAAAAAAAAAAAGCTGCAAGGATTTAACTGTTTTAATCAACTACAAGAAAAACGGATCTCTGTTAGAATGCTAATGTCAAGAAACATGAGTATTTTGGCTATAGCACTTTAAGTTTTTTTAAATAAAAATATGTTTGGAGAAAGGATAGAAGTCATGTCTATTTAAGTTAATAATTTTAGGAAGCTGGCTTATAATGATATTTTAATATAGCTGATTATAACAATGTTCTTTTCATTCTAATCATTCATTGTGCTACATTCCTTCCACATCTTCTCAAATACCTGAAACTAAAAACTTTTCAGTATTCAAGATAATGTTCTTCCTACTCCTGCTTCATAACCATTTGGAAAAAATGTTTAATAGAGTCATTGTTCTGGATATCATATCATAATGTGACTTCATATTATTATTTCTGTAATATTGATTAGAGAAATTGATGCACCAGATAGTAAAATGAACAGATGCTACTATCACAAATATGACTCATATATTCTAGTATATATTTTAATATTTTGAAAGTTTCTGAGAAAACAACTTTAGGGTCACAGTAAGGTTAATTCCATAAGAACTCATAAAATGCTAAAATAATATTAAATATTAGTTTTCACCCTGCTTTAAATAATTTTAGCTAATAAGTGTTGCTTATAAAAGTCACCAATTAATTATATTAAAATGTTACAAATCTTATATCTATATCATTTTTTCTAGTTTAGAAATGGTCTAAATTCAATAACCCTATAAGATAGGTCAAAGAGAATACCCCCTTTTTATTGAATGAGAAAAAGAGGCTCCAATCAGGCAGTTGGTAAATGCTTGATTTGAGTGTTTTGAGTTGGTTCATACCTTTGGACTTATTACCAGAAAGGACCCAATCAGAAGCATTTCCTACTTTGGCATCAATCCAGGGTATTCTCTGCTTAGCCACCAACATCATGACCAATTGGCCAAACCTAGCTCCAGGTATCGCTACTAAAATCTTACCACAAGGCTTGAGAAAGAAGTAATTAATCTAGAAAAGTTAAAAGAATGCTGTAGAAACTAGCTGAAAAAAGTCAAAACAACATGAGGACTCTAAGGTGTCACCTGTCCTCTCAGATACCCAAATTCTGTCTTTTCATCACTCAAAGACTGTTTTCTGATGAAAGCATGAATCTATCTAACTTAATCAGTAAAACGTAGCAAATGTGTGGACCTATATGTTTGTACGTATATTATGAGGATCCCAATTAAGCCGTATACATGTATGTATTTACAGCACAGATATTATTTTTAATGTTTAACTAAAACTTCCTCACCAGGACTAAATGAAATCTGATCAGGAGTTGCTAAACACAGGTCTTTGTCATAGTTTCTGTATTCTTATATGTCAACCTGCTTGCTACAAAATGGATTCCTTTTTTCGTATTTAATAAAATCTTCATAAGTATGCTGCCTGTAGAAATACCTTACCTCTTTCTAAGAGGTCAATGAGCTCAGGGTCACATCTTAACCTTAGTTCTCCTAATAACTATGGCCTCAATTAACATATTTAATGTGTCCTAGTCCTCAAACCACTCTATTTTTCTGTGCTACGGGTCCTAATGATCCTTCTTATATTAACCTCTCTTTCAAGCTGATGATTTCTTCAGTTTCTTTAAGTACTCTGGGAGGGCCTATTTTTTCTAACTCCATGGTTTTCCACTAGTAGAAACACTTTGAATAAATCTCTTATTTCCTCTTCCTAAATGTAATGGGTAAAAATTTTGGAGATTTTTTTTTTTCATAATAGTCTACTAGCCTAACCTACCCTTGATCCTACTCTTACTCAAGAATTTAGGCCATTAAGTGTGTGTTCCTCACCTTACTTCCTGGCTCTGATGTGTGTGTGTGTGTGTGTGTGTGTGTGTGTGTTTAAGGCCCTCAGAAAAATACTAAGGACTCCAGGAAGAAACATTTTAAATCAAGGGGCTTGAGAAGAATGAGCTTCTACTCTGATCCCAAATTCACAAATAATAAGATTGGATTTATTACAGAGTTTAGAGAGAAATCATGAGAGAAGATATTTTGGTGAGTCCCAGCACCTTTTTCCTAGGAAAGGACCCAGAAAGAGGTGACAGAATCCCAGAGAAGAAATGGCCAACAAATCAAGAGAGATGAGTTCAGATCAGCCTCCTTGAGATTTCTGTGACCTGGCATGGAGGGAAACAGCAGAATAAACAGCATTTCTAAATATGATATGGACTTAGAAAAAAGAACATGAGACCCAATGAGATGTTGTGGACAAGAAAAGGATTGTCTCAGCACTAACCTCCCTAAGTTAATAACCAAGGACCAAATTTCACCCATAGTCATAGCACTATTTAAGATCTCCAGAATCAGCCTGTAATTCCAGCACTCTAGCAATATCTCGTCTCTAAAAAAATAATAAAATAAAAAGATTGTCAGAACCAGATAAAACCCAGAGAAATCTTAGTATACAGAAACTCCAAGTTAACTGAGATTAAGTATCTTCTATAGTGTCAAAATTGGTTCTCAAAGTGAAATTAAATTGATTTGTAAAATATAAAGAAAATTATGTATCTCCCACATCTGAATTTTTCATTGAGATTCATACTCAATAGAAAAATATAACTTCCCTAGGAATTCAAAAGACAATATGATTGTGCTTAATATGAAGAGTTTCAATAAAATGTTTCTACAACAGAAAAATGACTTTTCATAACTTTTAAATTCTTCCATTCTTTCTTGTCCCTCTCCACTATACAGGATATATTTTTAAGAATGAACTTAATTCACCTAACAAATATTCATTGAGGTGGTATATTAGATACCATGAGAAATACAAAGAAATATACAACATACAATCCCCTCCATCAAGTGATTAATAATCTAATTAGGGACATGGAGACATTAAACGATTAATGTAATATATTGGTATGTATCAAACAAGTTGTAGGGCTGATAAAAGTTTTATGAGTTTAGACAAATGAAGGATCAGTGTACTGAAATCACTGAGGAAAGCTTCATGAGAAGTGTTTTTTTCAAACATTGGATTAAGACCCATTGGTGGTCATGAAATCATTTCAGGAAGTTATAACCAGGATTTTTAGATTTATAGGATAGGATAGAATAATCAGATATATTGCACACATGTATAATTTAGTAAAACTATTGCTTCAGATGTCTGTGCATGTGTTTTATAATCACCAAGTCTTGATATAGAATATATTTCTTATTGTGGATCATGACCAAAATTTTTAAAACCAGTAACATTATGGGACATAGATATCAAGTCATTCCTTAAAAGGAAGGTAGGACCGCAACTAGCAGAGAAGAAATTTGACCAGTGGTGGGAACTACATGCCCCAAGTTGGAAATCTGCAAGACATATACAAACAATAAGGAATCAGCCAGTCTGAGTTTATGTAAGAAAGTAGGTGGAAAGATTGTGAGAGGGACTTCTGGAGGTATTTTAATTAAAATGTTTTCTTTGATATCTGAGGGCTAACTTCCTTTAGAAAGTTTTGGTCCGGTGAACTATATCACTCCTCTTGAATCACTCTTAGAATTAATTCAGAGTCTTTTCACTGTCCTTTGAGATATTCTCTTTCTTCCATACTTCCATCCCATAATTTTGATAAAACTGACTTCACACACACACACACACACACACACACACACATCCCTATGGGCCCAGATCTAGAGGCAAGTATAGCAATACCTACCCTGCACTCACCCAATAATCCTCACAACCACAACCCCTAATGCACAACCCAGATCCTCTGCTGTAACTTAAAATACATTACTCCCATCTCCTTTCAAAACATATAGTTAGAGAGCTGGAGGAAAAGGAAGGGGCAACACTGATGCTACTACTAAGAGCACTTTGTCTCTCCACAAACCCTACAGCCCAGGCAAACATCTGCTGATAGGTCCTGCCTTGTTCCCGCGTGGGAATATTTAGTATTCCTCTCAGGAGGAGAGAACAACGGAGTCTTTAGGGGAGAAGAAGGAACTCAATGAATTCCAGAACGCTTTTGCTATTGACTCCGTTGTTTCAGTCAGTAAATACAATGTTTCTGTCTTTAGATGGAGGTGACTATATAAAATCTGAATCAGAGAAAAATAAATTTTTAAAAAGTATATTTTATGAGCAGCAGGATTAATTTTTTAAAACACCACGGAGTCAACCAGCAGAGGGACCCCTAGTGGTTCATAATGACCAGAGGCAAGTCATAAAAGGAAAATGAAGATCTTGAAAAAGAATGTGAAGATATTTTCATAAGAATACATCAAACCCAATCAACATAACTTTACCAAATCCCTACTATTTGTGAGACTATAATGTCATTTCAAAATAGGTTAGTTTTGAGAAGCAAATATTGGTGTCCAAAGACTAGGTTTCTTTTGTATTCGCTTTCTGACAGCTGACATGACACCCGACTGATTCTCACTGTGAACAGAGACAGACACCGGACTGATGTCCCCGTCTGTTTTATCTCTTCATCTCTGGGAACATCACTAAGTGGTTTAATAGACTATTTTCCAGATTAAGACAAGTGGTAGCCGGGGTCGGTGGCTCAGCCTGTAATCCCACCCCTTGGGAGGCTGAGGTGAGTGGATTGCCTGAGCCTGCGGGTTCGAGACCCGCCTGAGCAGCTTGGCGTGACCTCATCTCTACAATAAATCAAAAATTAGCCGGGCATGGTCGCGCGCGCCTGTAGTTCCGGCTACTCGGGAGGCTACTGAGGCGGAAGGATCGCCAGAGCCCAGCGGGTCGAGGCTGCGGTGGCCGGGAGTGTCCACTGCACTCCAGTCTGGGCAACGGAGTGAGACTCCAACCCCCCCCCCCTCAAAAAAAGACAAGTAGTGCTTAATACCAGGTTTATGGAATTTTTGTGGGCATTGGCGCTGCATACATCTTATTATTAAAGAATGTGTGGATTTTAAACAAGCACATCAGCCTTCATTCCTTGAGAAACCAAGGTAAAATTCTGGAATTATTTCCGGAATTGTTTATCTGTGCAATCCCTTCTAGACTTCCCACCATTTTAATAGATGTAATCAATTGTTTCGGTCAAACAAAATACACTGCCAACTTTCCAGAATTCCTAGAACGATTTTAACTACTAGCTTGGGGTTTTATTCGGTATGAGCATAAAAGTTATTATATTCTAATTGCTTGTGATTGTTACTACATTGAGATTTATTTTGGTTGGTTATTTCAACAGACTGTTAAAATGAGTTTAGTGACTTCATTCTGGTTTTCCTGATTGATTCTATTATTAGGACTGTGGCAGCCTGGGGCCTTTTGGCCTACTGAACATCTTGAACAATTTTTTAAACAGTTTGGGTTTGGCAAAACCTATTTTGCCAAGAACATTACCCCTTAATTTTTAAAAACCATGTGCACTTTAAGGCAAATATAGCCCATATGTTCCTAATTCCTCTGCGCTAAACAAATCAAAATGTTTTGTAAGAACTGCTTGATTTCCAAGAAGCCTTATGAGCCTTCCTTATACGACCTTTTAAGTTATTTTATTTTAAAACAGGAAGTTATTTCTGCCAAAGATGAAGTTATTTAGACACCAACTGTTTCAAGAAACACATGAATTAAGTGGACATATTTTGTTTCTCTGGGATATATTTACTGAACAAAGTGGTAGCAAAATACACACATAGACACATAAATAAACAACTAAGCTATGAGAGAACCAAATTAAATTTAAAGATTTTTTAAATATATGTATGTTTTCTGAATCTTCATACATTGAAATACTTGATTATAGATTTACTATTTAATAAAAACACCTGTGTCAAGGTGTTTGCTGAAAACAGTTGTTTTTTTCTTGTTTGTTGGTTTGTTTGTTTGTCTTGCTTTGGTTTTTAGTACAATAGATGTTACAAAATGTTATCTGAATATCCATTTTCATCATGTTACCAATGAACTTTTCCCAAAGAATTTGGAAATTTTAATCTTTTTACTTTGATTTTAATATTACTATCTCTAATACCAACAGAAAAAAATCAAAGGATACTAACAAATGAGAACATGTATATATTTTTGAATGAATCTGTATATAAACATATGTGTGTATATTTAAGTGTATGTGTGTGAGTGTGAGAGTGTGTATGTGTGTGTGTGTGTGTGTGTGTGTGTGTGTGTGTGTGTGTGTGTGTGTTCCTAGATCTTCTGGGGACTCAGCTTCCAACATTAGTCTCTCAATGAAAGTCTAAATCATTACACTCTTACCCCTCAAACTGGCAGAATTTGGTAATCACTCTTCCTACTCTAGAGTCACAGGCTGGTGTGTCCAGCCTAAGTCCAGCACTCTGAGACAGCAACACTTTCCCCAAAAACTTTCATGGAGAGGCCAGACAACTTACCTGGCCGATTTCTGAAGAGTTTCATGGATATGCTGGTATTCTCTCTTTTCCATCTGACTTTAAAATATCAAACCATAAGAGGAACTTTCCCAAGCCTCAAACCTGCAAGGACCCACCTTTGTACTTTTTCCAGGTTAGCTCTTCCCTCAGACCCATCCCATTCGGGATGATTCCCTCCTCTACCACTGTTGCCTCACTGCCTGACTGGGTGTCATCACTCCTATCTATTGGCCAATACAATCCGGCACACTCAGAGAGAACCCAACAGCTATCACTACAAAGCTATCCAAAAGGTAAAATTTTCTAACTTATGAGTACAATAGTCATGTGGTTGGTGCTTAATGATATGAGGAAGTATACTGTCTGGCTCTGTTGTGAATGCAATTTATTATCTGTTAATATTACTTATGCTATCTTAAAATGTATAAACAAGAAACACAAAATGAACAAGTCATTTCCATCCTCTCCAGGTCTCAGTTCCTCATCTGTAAAGTGATGGGAGTAGATAGAATGTTTTAATGATTCCTAAAGTGACTTCTCGCACAAACATGTTATGAACCAATTTTCAATGCACGAACTTTCCAGCAATTCTGAAAATGAAGATAAATCATTTGCAGTTTGTATTTAGTGCACACGGTGCTTCTTGTTGGGAGTATTTAAGTTCCTGCTTCTGGCTAAGCACTTTGCCAGAGTTAGGAATACAAAGAATGGAGAAAGAAGAAAGAGAAAGGAAGGAAGAGAGGAAGGGAGAAAGAGAGAGAGAGGGAGGAAGGAAAGAGTTTCTCCCTCATGGATTTTAAAGAGTCTTCAATAAACAAGGATCCAAACAGCTATAACAATGTCTGACAAATTTTCACTGTTAAAGAAGTGAAGTAGAAGTCGAACGTTCTCAGTACTCAACATGGAGATATAAAAATAGGGATGATGAATCTCAGGAGATAGTTGCCAAGGAGGATGTGGCATCAGAAAAAACTCCAAGACAGCTGATCAAAAACAAGACTGAATATCTTTCTTAAAAATAATTTCTACATTTTCTTGTTATGTTAGAGCTGTGGGGTACAGGTGAGGATTTACTTCGTAAGTAAATCACGTGCAGGTGGGCTTGGGTTTCTAGCAGGCCCTCTCTCCCTCAGTGGTGAAACTGATGCCCAGTATGTGGCTGTTTGCCCCTTATCTCTCCTCCTCCCCTCCCTCCTTTAGCAGTGTCCGGCATCTGTTGTTCCCACCACTGGCTCCTGTGACCAATGATCAGGGCCTGCTTATGAGTGAGAACGTGTGGTGTTCAGTTTTTAGAAACAAGGCTGAATATCTTAAAAAGAGGGTAAAAAGAAGTTTTACAATTTTAAAGGCAATGTAATGCAAATGTGTAATTTAAAATTCATCTGTCTTGTACACAAAATATACTTTCTGTACTTCTTCATATTTTCACTTTCTTTTTTTTATTAGTTTAGAAACAATGAAAATATATAGTAGTTTAATTCCCATTTGTTTTTTAATTCCTGTTGTTTTAGTTTACATACCTATTTCTATGTGACACTTTCTTCCAAGTTTTCTATCCCAATGGACTGTAACTATCTTCAAAAAATGAAAGAAAGAAAGAAAGAAAGAAAGAAAGAAAAGGGGAAGACCATAAAAAATATTATGGGAACAAAATTCAAAACAGTATGCACCTTCTACACAAACTCCTAGTTTCCTCGGGCCTGGACTGCACCCTGACACTTTTGTGGTACTGACACTGCAAGGGGCCATACTGGCCCTGGAGGAACCCATGGAAGCACCATGGAATCTACTCATGCAATGGCAAGACTGCAGTATGGTGGGGACATTTTTGAAAATAAGACTCTTTAATCTGAAAAGACAAGAACAAGGCCAGTCATAATCAACATTTTAAAATTATGAAGAGTAGTAACAGAAGGTACTATAAACTGAATGTTTGTATCACTCAAAATTCATATGTTGAAATCCTAATCCCCAAAGTGATAGTATTAGGAGGTAGGGCCTTTGAGAGGTAAACGGATCATGATGGCTCTGTCCTTATAAATGGTATTAGTGCCTTTTAAAAAAAAAAGCCCCAGAGAGCCAGTTTGTCTTTTCCACTGTGTGTAGACACAGGCAAAATGTGCCATCTATGAATCAGAAAGCAGGCATTCACCAGACAGAAAAATCTGCCAATGCCTTGACTTCAGACTTTCCTGTTTCCGGAACTGTGAGAAATAGATTTTTGTTGTTTATACGTCACCTAGTCTATGGTATTTTGTTTAGCTCATTTGCAGCCCAGATGGCCCAGGCCACAAGGATAATACAACTCGGTTATATCCCTTAGAGATAAACTGTTTAAAATAGTAATGGCAGATTGGCAGATCCATCCATAATTCTTTATTAAATTAACATAAAATGTCATTGTCAACATATTTAGATTTAGATTCCCAACAACAGACAATATTGCTCATGTAAAACATTTATTAATGACATTACTAGAAGCAGACCTTCTCTGCATAACTCAATAGAGAAATTTTAATTAGTTCTTAATAAGGAGCTAATGGTTCAAAACTGCATTGAATCCACTGATATGTTGCAATACTACCAAAATTTTACTGTGGAGTTGGGAATTTTCTTTCATTTATAGCTTTTGGTTAGGAGATGGGTGGGAGGAAAAGAATTCTCCAGAGTGAAGCAATAAGAGTATAAATTATTATCTCTTACCATCACTGGTTCACTTACAGTGTGAAGAAAGAAAGAGAGAGGGAGGGAAGGAGAGAGCGAAGGAAGGAGGGAGGGAGGGAGAAGGGACAAAAAGAGAGAGGCATACAATAGAAGGAACTAACAGAGAAGGAAATAAACCAAAATTAAGAAAAAATTTCAAATAATTTGAAATTTAATATATTTAAAAATTGGAATCATTATCTAACCAGCTTGAACTATATGTATAAAATGTTGATTTAAAAAATAGAGGAAAAATAGTGAAAAACACCAACAGAATTCTAACTGCCTACACTCCATCTTTATTTTTCACAAATCTATTTCTTGATTGGTTTCTTTTAAAAACTTACTTTCATAAAATTTCCCTTGAAATTCAGCCTCTGGAAGAATTAAAGGTCAATGTGTTGAGGAAGGTAATGAAGTAATGATAGAAAGTGAATACAGGTGATACCAAAGCAAATTTTTCTGGCTGATAAAATTTTTTAATTCATAAATATTAATTTATGACCCATGAAATTGGTCCTTTTATTTTTGACCTACCTATAGTGACTTGGAAAGGCAAAATTAATTAGATTTGAATGGCTTTACATTACTGGGGATGTATTCAAAGACACCACAGTTAAATGAACTTATCTAGTTGTAATTCTAATATGTTTGGTCAACATTTTCTTCCTCTCTGTTAAACTGTTCTGAACCAGTACCCACCACCTCATTCCAATCCTGCAGTGAAGTCTGTCTGAATGTGTGATAACAGTAATAACACAAAACCGGCTTTATTCTGTTTATGGATTGTGAGTAAACAACAGAGTTTGTGAAGAAGCAAATTATTTACCCATGTGAGGTGAATGAGCTTTTCCAGAAGAGCAGGATTTAGTGCCCTCGAGGAAGCAATTTATTAAATGGAGCCAGAAATGTGTGCTCATTTTACTGGTCTGAACAGAGCAAAGGCATCATCATTAAATAGTTACTTTAGGGCAATAGAATTTCTGTATTAGGTATTACATAAACTTTATTTGTACATACACCCAGTCCTTCCAAGCAGTAACAGCAACTTGACAATACCTACTAGACCATTCTGCAATGTAATCACATATCAATAGTGAGAGGGGAACAAAACTCCATTCTAGATGTCAAGACACCTTAGTTTGCATGACCTACTGTGAGCAAAACACATAACTCAGTTCATTCATCTGTAAATGTGGCCATTAAACTACATAATCTCTAAAATTCCTTTCAATTCTAAAATAAGATTATTGATTCACTTCCTTGTCAATGTGTTAACTTCTGTCTTCCAAGAAATTTTTATTTCAGTAATGTTTCTTCCCTTCTCAGCCCAAATATATGCATAATTCCCTCAAATTCAAACAAGACTTTATGTACAGTGTTCTCTTTCTTGTTTCTCTGATGTATATGAAAGAACCAAGGCAATGCAAAAGTTGTTCTATGATTGTGGTAAAAATCACATAATTTCCATGCCCAAATCACATGAGTTTAGGCCAGTCATCTCATTTCTTACCTCTTCTATTTTTCATTCCCAAAATAGATGACTATTTGCTCATTCTGTAAAGTAGGTGTTGCAGCGTTTCTTAGACATTGGAAATAATAGGCAAGACAGAGATGCAAAGCAAAACCTGATTATATCTTTTATAAAAATGTGTAAATCAAAAAAGAGAACTACTAGCCAATATCCCTTATGAACATAGGTGCAAAAATCCTCAAAAAGATTCTAGCAAATAAGATCCAAAAACACATCTCAAAAATCATCCACCATGATCAAGTAGGTTACATTTCTGGGATGCAGGACTGGTTCAATATTCACAACACTATAAATGTAATCAAATGTATCAACAGGTATAAAAACGAGAACCAAATGATTATATTATTAGATGTGTAAAAAGCTTTCAATAAAATCTAGCATCACTTCTTGATAAAAACCCTCGAACAGCTAGGCATACGGGGAACATACCTCAAAATAGTAAAAGCCATCTACGAGAAACCCACAGCCAGCATACTCCTAAACAGACAAAAACTGAAACCATTTCCCCTGAAACTGGAACAAGACAAGGAGGCCCACTCTCACTCCTTTTCAATATAGTATTAGAAGTCCTGGCTAGAGCAATCTGAAAGGAGAAGGCGATCAGGGGTATACAAATATGAAAAGAGAAAGTCAAGTTATCTCTCTTTGCAGACGACATGATTGTATACCTTGAAAACCCAAGAGAATCTGTCAAAAACCTCCTTGCACTGTTAAAGGACTTTGGCAAAGTCTGTGGGTATAAAATAAATGTGCAAAAGACAATCACATTTCTTTACACCAATAATGAACAAACAGTAACCCAAATAAAAAGCACAATCCCATTCACAATATCCACAAAATAAATGAAATACCTTGGCATCTTCCTAACCAGAGACGTGAAAGACCTTTACAATGAAAATTACAAAACACTGCTCAAAGAAATCAAAGATGACACAAACAAGTGGAAAAATATCCCTTGCTCATGGATCTGAAGAATCGACATTGTGAAGATGTCCATCTTACCTAAGGCAATCTACAGATTTAATGCAATACCCATCAAATTCCAGCAACATTTCTCTCAGACCTAGAAAAAACAATACAGGAATTCATATGGAAACCCAAATGGCCAAGAATAGCCAGAACAATCCTCAGCAAAAAAAAAACAAACAAACAAAAAAAAAAAACAAGGCAGGAGGTATCACACTACCAGACTTTAAACTTTACCATAAAGCTACAATAATCAAAACAGCCTGGTATTCGTACAGGAACAGTCATATAGACCAATGAAATAGAATGAGATTCCAGAAGCAAAACCTCACTTTCTCAGCTAACTTATCTTCGACAAAGCCTCCACCACCCACCACTGGAGAGAGGAGAACCTATTCAGTAAATGGTGCTGGGAAAACTGGCTGACCACATGCAGAAGATTCAAACAGGACCCCTATCTATCCCCATTAACAAAAATTAACTCTAAATGGATTAGAGACCTAAATGTAAAACCTCAAAAGATAAGAACTTTAGAAAATGCACGACACACCTTTATGGAAGTTAGAACTGGCATCCAATTCCTGAGCACAACCCAAAATGCACAGGCCATAAGAGATAAGATAGACAAGTGGGACCTCATTAAACTGACAAGCTTCTGCAAAGCCAAGGAAACCATCAAGAGAGCAGGGAGACAGCCCACAGACTGGGAAAAAGTATTTGCCAAGTCCATGTCTGACAAAGGCTTAACATCTTGGATCTACAAGGAACTCAAATGTGCTGAGAAGAAAAAAACAAACAACCCCATTACAAAGTGGGCAAAAGATATGAACAAAAGAAGACATACGAGTGGCCAACAGACACATGAAGAAATGTTCAACCTCACTAATCATCAGGGAGATGCAAATCAAAACCACACTGAGATACCACCTAACTCCAGTCAGAATGGCAATTATCAATAACTCAAAAAATAACAGTTGCTGGAGAGGGTGTAGGGAAAAGGGAACAATTCTACACTGTTGGTGGGAGTGTAAACTAGTGCAACCTCTGTGGAAAGCAGTGTGGCGATTCCTAAAAGCTCT
>CAUYQG010140899.1:0-18968 GCA_963574415.1 Tarsius wallacei
TCCAGCTACTTGGAAGGCTGAGGCGGAAGGATCGCCGGAGCCCAGCAGGTCGAGGCTGCGGTGGCCGGGAGCAGCCACTGCACTCCAGTCTGGGTGACAGAGTGAGACTCCAACTCAAAAAAAAAAAAAAAAAAAAAAAAATTCATGACAATAAAGAAAACAGCATGCTTATCAAAAGCTCTATTCACTTGCTTACAGTGGATCAGATAGTAACTTCTTAGTGAATGTAAAACTTTAATAAGACATATGAATATGCTTTCCAAATTTACAAAAAAAGGAGAAAAGAAAAAAATTAGAAATATATAAATCATCAGAAGTTTCAATTAGTGTGGAAATAGTCATATAAAAATTAAGGAGATCATAGTTAAGCAAATGCCACCTATGAAATGGAAACTAAAGTGCCTTTGAATTATGCTTATTTAACAGTAGTGAGACAGAATTGGAAGGGGGATAATACCCATAATTTAAATTCAATTTTTATTTTTATTTTTTTTAGATTAGAAAAGATAGTTTACTTATAAAGTAAATTAGAAAGAGAGAGAGAGAGAAAAGAGGAGATTCGCCTCCCCAAGATAGGGAAGGGGGCCACAGCTTAAGAAAACAGGGCCTGGCCATAGCTCAAAGAGCACATGGCCACACCTTAGCTTAGCAAGACAATGGTAAAATTCAATTTTTAAAGTTAGGAATAAGCCAGCACTAATCTAACAGGCCTTGTGCAAGCCTGTTCTCCCTACTTCCCCTTCAACTAGCTGAGTTAAGTCATGTAACATTTTCTTAACATACTCACCACTTCCCGACAGATGACCCAAGTCATAAATTTCAAAACTGGACCTTGCTTTAACAATGGGAGGCCATAAATTATAAAACTAGACCTTGCTTTAATAATGGGAGGCTAAAAAGGAAAAATAGCCACTGACCATCTCCTACCCCCCAAGACAACTGTTTTCCTCTGGTGATATATTTTCTAGAACCACTGAAGCAAAACACCGACAGGCTGACAAAGAAAAACTGCTCAAACACATCTGCAAACTGCCAAGAATAGAACTTAGTGCTGACCTTCTGCAACTTCCCCTAAGTACAGCCTCCACATTGCTCTTCCCACCCAAGATCCTTTGAAAGTCTTAGCTGGTTCCCTTCAAGGAGCCAGCACCAGGATCTCTTTCCTACATGTTGCTCCCTTGTGCTGGAGCGGAAGTCTATTGAAAGTCTTGCCTGAGAACACTTCCTTTTGGCCTTGTGTTAATTTCTACTTACATAAAACAGCAACTCTGGTGGCACTAGGACCAACCTTCTGAGACAGACACTGTGGGGATTGAGAGCACAGTGTCTTTGCAGCCACAAGCCCAACAGCAGTGCATCTGAACAGAAATCATGAGACACTCCTCTTCACAAATCCCCATGTTACAACATCCTTATATACAAGACTTGTGGGCAAGTATAATCAGAAACTCCCATCTAAAGAAAGGACAGGAAGGAGTAGGGTGAGAATACTGAGGGACAGAGGAGGGATGCATGCACTTGACCACACAGACTGTCCCCACTGGCCCTATTTGAAACGAAGTAAGTCCTAGTGTTATGCTGTGGTCTCCTTATACTTCCTCATCTTGCCACGTTCATAAATGCCACATGTTTTTTCTTTCTGTACAAAGGTGCTGATGATTCCATGTGTACTTATCCTGAAGGGGTAAATTCTTCCCAAGGTACAGTAATCAGGTCCCATTTCCGTGACCATGTTTTTCAGTTCTTTGATAGTATCCCATATTTGGGAATCACACATAAACCCCATTGGAACGTGTGATATGAACAATGCCTTATTTTCAAGTAGATTAACACCCAGGTTTTTACACATTACATATAATAACATGAAAGCTGGCTCCTTTGGAAAACAAAAGAATTGTCTCTGAGGGAATGGGAATTTAAGGACATTAGGCTACATGGAAGAAGTGTTCCTGGAGGTTTCCACTATCTAGACAGAAAAATTCCACAGATGGATCCAGCAAGGTAGGTGCATCCCTCACTGCTGTGGGTGAGAAGCTTTCCATCCAAAGCAGAGATGCTAAATTGATGGGTTTTCTAACTCCCCCAAATACTCACCTTGACAATCACTGCCCCAAAGCTGAAACACCATCTGTTCCTGAGGAATCAGGTTACTATCTGTGTCTTTGAGACATTGTCCAGTCAGGCCTCAGTTGAGATGAGGCTGATGACTTCAAGAGTAAAATACCTGAACTGTCATCAGTTTCAGGTTGGTTTCATGTTCACTGAAACCAGTTGGTAAAAATGGTGAACTAGGCCGGACGTGGTGGCTCAAGCTTATAATCCTAGAACTTTGGGAGGCCAAGGCAAGAGGACTGCCTGAGCCCGTGGGTTCGAGACCGGCCTGGGCAACATGGTGAGACCTCGGCTCTACAATAAATCGAAAAAATTAGCCGGGCGTGGTAGCATGCTCCTGTAGTTGCGGCTACTTAGAAAGTTGAGGCAGAAGGATCGCTGGAGGCCTGCAGGTCAACGCTAGGGTGGCAGTGAGCATGCCACTGAATTCCAGCCTGAGCAACAGAGTGAGACTCCAACTCAAAAAAAAAAAAAAAATTATAAACTATATAGCCCAATCTCTAATAAATATATTCAAGCCCACTAGAAAAGCAAAATATAAATTATGCCTATCTAATAAAAATGTGCTTAGAAAATATACTTTAGGCTATTTTGTCCATTATCACTACTCATTAATATTTTTATAACTTTTATTAGTATTTTGGAAGTTGTGTGATTTTGGATATCTGAAGATGTGTTATTATTGTAACTGAATCTAATAACTTACTTTTATAATTCTTCAAAGTGTTGAAACTGGGGCAGACTAACTCTGAATCAACAATTGTGAATGTATACTACATCAATACATAAGTACCCGAACAGTACGTTAATGTTGGCTAAACAGGAATCGTTATTTAGTCTTGAATTCTGTGCATTTGCAGGATTTAGATATACTTAGCTGAGCCATAGGTAATAATGTAAGTATGACTATTATTGCAGCCTAAACACAATGCTCTAGATGATAAATAAACAAATACTCTAAAAGGTGGTTCCTGTAAATCATCAGTTGGGCATACAGAAATTTTGTTTGGTAGCAATTTGGAATCACCAGCAAACTGATTTTAAACATTTTGTAGTTATTAACACATTTAAACTTTGGATGAAACTGATTAGGCCTGCAATCTTAGACAATGTTTGTAAGTAGCCAGGTAACACTGCCAGGTCACATTAGCTAAGAATACACACCAGTTTGTAACAGTGTTTTAAAGTCAAATTCTGTTTAACAAAATCTATTAGAACTATATAAAAATACTCATATTTTACAGTTTTATATCTACTAGAACAGGCTTTTATATCTATATCTACTAGAACAGTATGAGTGAAAAAATAAAGTAAAATACTTTATACTCAATAAGTGATTCTGTCTGTGGTCAGTAATTAAATTAAACCCATATTTCAATTATAGAAAGCATTTTGCCCACCACACCATCTTATCCTTTCTATCATAGTCTCTTTCCCTTGAACCAGCTTATTAAATAACTCAGTAATCTGAATCCTCAACTCCAGTGTTCATCAAAAAGGAAAACCCCAGAATCTGTCTCTCCCAGTCATGTGGTCAGAGCATTCCTGGGAACAGCAGTTTAGGATGCTAATATGTTCTTCTGAGCAGCCTAAGTTTAAAGTTACAGTGCTACTTAAAATAAGGTAATATAGCAATCTGGAATGTTTCCAAGAAAAGTCATTTTGGTCTCACTCTACTGACATCTGTACTATTATTTGTTTGGTCGTTGTTTTTGTAAACAGTTGTAGATTAAAGGGAGTTTTTATAGATCAATGAGTATTCATTTTAAAATTTTCTAATTACAGTATATGCTAGTTTAAAGTTCTTCAAATGGAGATATTAGACAATAATTATTTTATTTTAAATTATTAAATGAATATTTAATCCCTTTAAATTACATCTTAAAACTTTAATGACAATTAACACACAAATTTAAAGTAACATTAAGGATTTACCTGATTTACAGAAGGAAGTGCAATTAAGAGATGAAGAGCAAAATCCCTTTCGTGTACATGTTACTGGCTACTATCCAGCACAGGAGCGGCTGGATTGCGTATGCAGTCTGGAAGCACTAAATAGTCACAAGATGCACATGGAGAAGCAGATGTGTGTGCCTCTACATTAAATTTATTCTCTGACAAATGAGACCCAGAACGTTATCAATTTTCATATAACAACAAAAGCATTTAGTAATCCTTCATTTAGTAATCTTTTGTATAAATATAAAAAATCAGATAAATGAAAATTTTTTCCAAATCATACTTCTATTTTTTCACAGCTTTATAAGTAACTATAATTTTCAAACTTTGACTATCACCTGTGATTTGATATATCTTTACAGAAAGAGTAAGATAAAAACATTTAATAAGATTAAATAGATCTAATTTGTGAAAACTGATATCTGACATTTGTGTGCTCTTGCAGAGTGCATAGGACATTTCTGCAGCAATCAAAAAAGTAAAACATTTTTAAACTCCGATTTCAAGTTTCCTCCAATATCCCTTCTAATTCTAATCCCTGGAAAGACTTTCAAGTTTTGATTTCTAGATGCACATCTTTTGTTACATATACACATTTTATCCTTAAGCTTTCATATTTTTAACCCATTTGAACAATATGACCAGATTCAGCATGACGATATCTTCATAGAATCTGTAGAAGTCCTCTGTGCAGGATTTTAATGTTGCAATTCCTAGGGTACCACTGTGGAAAACTAGTTCAAGATAGCACATGGCTATGCTTTAGTGGGATTTCCTGCAGGTTTGGGATCATAATCGTATAAGAAAGTCGCTGTTATTACAAGGATGACTCCAAGGAAAAAGACACTGAAGAACAACCACTATCCAGGTCAGTCGGCTTTATCCCTGAAAAAATCCCTGAATTGATACCAATTCTCCATCATAAATGTATACACCCATTAATCCAAATATACTCCAAAAGAAACCAAGCTAAATGTTTCTTATTTACACTGGCTGTTTTGTTTAAGATTTTTTTCAAAGTAAACCCCAGTAAAGCCACTTGAGAAACACGCTTGAGAACGGCCATGAGCCCTACAAACTGAGAGCCAGTGGAAAGCTCCTTGGAATTTAGCTCTTGAGAATCTGAGGGCCACTGCACAAAAGCTACTCCTGTCATCAGGATGACCAGGGAGGGCCACTGGTACACACCTAGTTTTTTACTAAGCATAGACACAGAAAATAATGCTGTTGTAAGAATTTTCAACTGATATGTGACCTGGTAAGTAGCTGCATCCAGATTTGACAGTGCCACATACAGTGAGTTATTCTGAGTGTAGATCCCTGAGGGAATGGCAAGTTTCAGTGTCTCCATAGGCTTATTCAGAATTTCATCGTGTACTACTCGGTTCAATGCTCTGAGACTACATTCTCCCCAGCTGCCCGGGCACTTCCAGGTTCCTGCGGTCCCTCCCCTTCAACTTGAAAGATTTTGTGAAGAATTGGTATTAATTATTCATTAAATATTGGCAAAATATTTATTTGCCCTGGACTGGTTTTTGTGGAAATATTTTAATATGTTTTTCTTGTTATATGACCATTCATATATTACAGTATATGCTAATGTACAAATATACTATATTCATGTTTACTTATATATTTCTTGTGTTTACTTTTTATAATTTGTACTAAAATACTAATTTCTAACTTATAGTATTCCATATTTAATAGATTTTCTAGGCAGTTAACATGGAATGATAATATAGAAAGAGGCTTTAGCCCAATTGATGAATGACTTAAATGTTCCTCAGTTGAGGGATGGAGACTATGAATATAACTGCTATCCTTAATAATCATATTTATATTGTGAGGCAAATGAATTTCTGAATCTAAAGGAAATTAGTAAAACTGCCATGGTTTTTTTTGTTTTTGTTTTTGTTTTTTTTTGAGTTGGAGTCTCACTCGCCCAGACTGGAGTGCAGTGGCCGCTCCCGGCCACCGCAGCCTGTACCTGCTGGGCTCTGGCGATCCTTCCGCCCCAGCCTTCCAAGTAGCTGGAATGACAGGCGTGCGCTACCACGTCCAGCTAATTTTTTGATTTATTGTAAGATGAGGTCTCGCCAAGTTGCCCAGGCGGGTCTCGAACCCGCAGGCTCAGGCAATCCACTCACCTCAGCCTCCCAAAGGTGCGGGATTACAGGCTGAGCCACCGAGCCCGGCAAAACTGCCATTTAACTTACAATTCCATTAAGAAGTCAGGCTGAGTCTACCTAGTTTTCATCAATATTTAGATGTCAGAGAAATACTTTTAATAACAAAAATATAAAATATTATTGCATTTCAAGTATGGTGTGCAAAAGATAATCTGATAAATCAGATTGGTTAGTACTCAGCGCATATATTAGGCAAGATTCTAAGTCATTACACATTTATAGACATAATACCCTAGAGATTAAAATGTGGAACTTAAAGATTCACTGGCAATGACAAATTGACACATTTTCTATCATATTACATGACATTAAAGTCATCATAAAAATTTACTTTTTGGTTTAAAACTAAATGAACATAAAAATGTTACATAACTCTATCAGGAAGTTTGAATAACTAGAAAGAATGATAAATGGGTAGTGTTTGTTTAATAGTAAGCAGAAGGTATTATTATCAAATACCAGACAAAAGTATTTTAAATGAAAAAATATTAGGCCTAAAAATGTCATTGACTTTATGATAGCAGAAACACAACATATCATATTTCTAGGCATAATAAAATGATAATGAAAACTATTATTGTGTAACCAGAGGTAAATGTGCTCATGATTATCCTAAAAAATCATTAGAACCAATGAACTAATGCAGTAGAGTTGCAGGATAGGAAATCAACATACAAAAATTCATTGTATTTCTTTACACTAGCTATGAACTCTCTAAAAAAAAATCAAGAAAATAATTTCATTTACCATAGCATCAAAATAATAAGAATAAATTTAATCAGGGAGGGGTAATATTGGTACGCTAAAAGCCAACCAGCCAACCAACCAAACAAAAAACACACTTTTTTGAACAGCATGCTAACAGCAGTGAACAAAGGCATCGATGTGAAAAAATTTGTAAAGGAATTTAGCATGAAGGATGCCATAAGCTAGCTGTTGCCAACGCTTGTGACAGTGACTGAAGACATAGTTGTTCATGCCTGATGCAACCTCTGGCCTGTGACTATGCTCAGTGGTGATGATAAACAAGGTAGTGATTTTGAGGAATTCTGTATGTCAAATGAAAAAAATTATGTCAGACTCCTTTACATATGCAAAAACACATATCTTCAGAGTCCATCAGTATGCTGAAATAAGTGAATATTAAAGTTTTTACATCAATAATAAGGCTCCAGACGGGCTCAGTGGCTCAGCCTGTAATCCCAGCACTCTGGGAGGCCGAGGCGAGTGGATTGCCTGAGCCCGTGGGTTCAAGACTAGCCCAGGTAACTTGGCAAGACCTTGTCTCTACAATAAATTTAAAAAAAATTAGCCGGGTGTGGAAGCACGCACCTGTAGTTCTGGCTACTTGGAAGGCTGAGGCGGAAGGATCACTGGAGCCCAACAGGTCAACGTGGGGTGGCGGTGAGTGTGCCACTGCACTCCAGCCTGGGTGAGTGAGGCTCCAACTCAAAAATAAAAATAAAAATAAATAATAAGTCTCCATTTGTTCATCCACTGACTGAGAGTGAAATAGCTGAAATGGCTCTGAATAAACGTGATCATGGCAATAGTGAGAATAAAGATGACACTGTTAACAATGAAAAAAAAGTCTATAGATAACATGGTGAAAATATATGATGGGCTTACTGAAGAACTAGAGCAATGTGCATTCATAGCAGCCTAAGAAGTCATATCAGTTTGTAAAATTGAAGAGACTTCTAAGACAAAAAGCATTGTTAATGAGGCAGGTGAAGCTGGAGAAAACATTTTAAAAAGCAATTTAGCAGAATAGCTCCTCATCCCTACAGAACCCACTTCCTAGTCCCTCAACTGGTTCTGATGTTTCTTCTCACCTAAAAAAATTACAGTGTACAGTAGCAGCCTTTTAATCAAAACACAGCATTGTATGTGAAAACTGACAGCCTGCCATTTGTTGATGCTGTTTAACAGCTGAGACAGGTATTCATTTGATGCTACTATGCTACTTAGTAACACTGAACACATTGTTTTTTCACTGTATTAATGGTATGCTATTTTTTTTACTGGTAAGTACATATGTGTAAATAAGTATAAGAAAATGATTGCTTATTGGTAGCATGTAAATTCAGAGTCAAGAATATGATGGTACCAAACAACCACAGATTGTTTAATACGTCACTGAGATAATAACACCTTTGCTTTCGGATGGTTCAGTGCACACATTGTTTCATATGAAAAATTATCTGAAACAGTCTATAAAATGAACTTCAGGCTATGTGTATAATGTGTACAAGACTGAATTTCATGTTTAGACTTGGGTCCCATCCCCAAGATACCTCATTATGTATATGCAAATATTCCAAAATCAGAAAATATCTGAAATCCAAAACCCTTCTGGTCCAAGCATTTTGGACAAGAGATACTCAACCTGTATATAGTAATGAATTGTCTGACAGGAACACACCCAGTAACTGATACCAACAGGAAATAGAACATTATAAATCCTCCATTAGCCCCTCTTATATTCTCATCCTAAATAACTGTCTTCTCTTCCACAATGGTCACAAAATATTCTAACTTCTGAATTTGTTTTGCTTGTTTACCAACTTTATTTAAATGGAATCACACAAAATGCATTGTTTTGTGTTGGGAAAATTTGTTTTCAAGTTTTATACAAATGTTTGCTATGGCTGCAATTAGAAACCTTTTGTTAAAAATATATAACTCTTTTATTATTTATGTACATTTGTCGGGTTTTTTTTCCAGTTTGGAGAAGCACCTAATAATGCTGTTTTGAGCACCTTTTTGCATGGTGAACGTACGCAGGCATTATTATTGGTATATGCCTATGAGTGGGATTGTTGAGTCATAGAGTTGTTTATGTCCATCATTAATAGACATTACCAGCATTTCTGATTGTCAGTGTTCCAGATTCTGGCCTTTGTATTAAGTATGCAGTAGTATCTCACTGTTCTTTTAATCTATTTTCTTGATATTGTATAATATACAGCATCTTTTTATAAAATATTTGTCATCTCCTCATCTTCTTTGGTTAGGTGTTTGTTAAGGTCTTTGGCTTGGTTTTTCATCCAAATAGAAAAAGTCAAAATCTTATCAAGTATCTATTCTGACTACAAAAAAACAAAAAAAAAAAACAAAAAAAACACTAGAAATCAACAAGAGGAACTTTAGAAATATGTGGAAATTAAACACATTCCTGAATGACCAATGCGTCAATGAAAACACAACATACTGAAACCTATGGAAATGCAGCAAAAGCAGTAATAAGAGGAAAGTGTATAAAATCACTCTACAATGTCATCATTATTCTGATACCAAAACTAGAGAAGGGCACAACAGAAAAAAGAAAACTACAGGCCAATATCCCTAATGAAAATAGCTGCAAAAATCCTCAACAAAACACTAGATGATCAAATTCAACAACACATTAAAAAAAACACTCACCATGATCAAGTGGAATTCATCCCAGGAATGCAAGATTGCTTCAACATTTGCAAATTAATAACTGTCATACATCAACAGAATCCAGGACAAAACCCATATGATCATTTCAATAGATACTTTAAAAAATTTTATAGAATGTGCCGGGCTTGGTGGTTCAGCCTGTAATCCCGCACTTTGGGAGGCTGAGGTGAGTGGATTGCCTGAGCCCGCGGGTTTGAGACCTGCCTGGGCAACTTGGCGAGACCTCATCTCTACAATAAATCAAAAAATTAGCTGGGCGTGGTAGCATGCACCTATAGTTCCAGCTACTTGGCAGGCTGAGCGGAAGGATCGCCGGAGCCCAGCAGGTCAAGGCTGCGGTAGTTGGGCGTGTGCCACTGCACTCCAGTCTGGGCAACAGAGTGAGACTTCAACTCAAAAAAAAAAAAAAAATTTATAGAATGTAACATCCCTTCATAATTAAAAAACTGGGTATGAAAGAAACATACTTCAAGATGATAAAGCCATACTGGAAAAACCCAGACTTAATATACTAAGGTATAAAAATGAGTCTTTCCACTAAGATTAGGAACAAGACAAGGATGCCCACTTTCCCCACATCAGATGGTTAGTAAAAGATGAGGCACATTTACACATAGACTCTTCTTTGGGCACCGCACCATGAAATTGGGGAAAGAAAAAAAATCCCCAAAAACCTAACATGCAGAATTGCCCTGAAGAAAGGTTTGTACTACATATATGATGCCCTAAGTCTGAAGTTCTCCATGGTTTGACTATTGATTCATCTGGCTCTCAGAGCAGAAGAGACTATGCATACAAGGGATATAGATCACATACCAAAGTGGCAGTTTTGTACAGTCATACAGGTTATTTCCAGGGACCTCAGAATCAGGGCAGAATAGGTTAACATTCATAGATTCCCATTTCTCTGTGTTTTCCACAACTCTGTGTACTTTCCTGAATTCTATGCCAATTGCTGCTGACATTTGAGTTTCTAAGTAGCATGCAGCAGGGGGTTAATGGAGGCAAGAAACAGCAGACTTCCAACAGTGGAAGTGGGAGCAGAGCTCAGCATTTCTTGAGTCTTCTTGCCTGGCTCACAAGTGATAATTCCAGGTCTACCAACTCCTCCTAGAAGGAGTTTGTTCATGAATCAAATGGCTAAACTTTTACAGCTTCCATCCTATTGACTACAACCTACACCTCCAAGCTATGGAAGCAGATGAGACTGAGCATGTGCAAGTTTCCATAAATCACAGAAAATCAGGTAATTTTAAATGGGCATACAAGTACTTTCAGGGGCAACAACCTTCAGCAGCACTGTAGAAAGGGAGCTTATACGTAGAGCTCTGTTTCTCCTTGGAAGGAGTTTACACACACTCATCCGGTGGCTACTTGATGACCTGCCTTCTAAGCAACTTGCCTAAGGAAGTTAATGGGGGCAAATAGACTTCTGGCAACTGAGCTAGAGCTTGTCACTTCCTAAGCCTACTTCCTTGTTTAGCCCCAGTAATACAGTTCTACACACTCTTCTCAGAAGGGATTTGTCCTCACACCTTGTGTCACATAACTCCATAGCTAGCTCTCCACAAGGGAGCCTCCTTAACCACTCATCTCTGGCAGTGAACAGGCTCTTCATTCCTGAGTTTCCCTAGATCACAGGAAACAGAGGTAGACATACAAAGGGTTCATTTACACCTATTATCTCTCCAGGATCAGAGAGCACAGTTTGAATGTAAGTACAAATATTTGTCACAGACCCTCCCCATCGCTTAGTATAGAGACAATGGGAGATAAATGCTCACTCCCACCTTCTCGTGAGAAGAAACTGTAATATGCATCTAACACCCCAACCTTTACAGCTACATCTAAAGGATGTAGTCTTCTACCTTACTGTCTTTCAGTACTGATAAAACATAATAACTACTAATTTCCCATGGGGCCACCAAAAATAGAGACAGCAATTTGAACAAACACAAATTTGAGAGATATCTTATAATCTCTAGCCAAATGGAATGGTAATATACTTTAATCAAAGCCAGTGTGGCAAAACTGAAACAGGATACTGTTTTACTTGATGTGCAGAAGCCAATAGAGTCAGGAAGAAAGAAAAGACAGGAAAACATGTTTCAAATAAAAAAAGAAAAATCTATAGAAACCAACCCTAGTGAAATGGAGATATGTGATCTGCTTAAAGAGAATTCAGAATTATGGTCATGAAGATGCTTACCAAGACCAGAAGAGTAAGATTAGAACAAGCCAAGTATTTCAAAGACAGGAAGTATTAAAAACTACCAAACAGAAACCACAGAGCTGAAGAATACTGTATCTGAAATAAAAAATTCAATAGCAGAGCTCAACGGTAGGGAGATCAAAGACATTAAAGGAGTTGGGCATGGTGGCGCACACATGTAATCCTAGCACTTTGGGAGGTTGAGTTGAGAGGACTGTTTAAGTTCAGAAGTTCAAGACCAGCCCTAGGCAACACAGACCCCATCTCTACCAAAAAAAAAAAAAGAGTGAGAGAGAGAGATGATAGGACCAGTGACCTCAAAGACTGGTCACTGGAAATCAATGTGAAAATAAAAAATATCTATATATGAAAAAGAGTGAAGATAGCTTAAACACCATCAAGTGGAAAAACTTGCCAATTACTGGAGTACCAGAAGGAAAAGAAAATGTATTCAAAGAAATAATGGCACAAAACAGCTCAAGCCTAGGGAAAGAAGTAGAAATCCACACTGAAGCCCAAAGAAACCAAAAGAGATCCAATGAATTCCAAAAAGACTCACCCAAATCAAGACAAATCATATTCAAACTATCAATATGTAAGGACAGAGAATATTTTGAAAAAAGCAATGAAATGTTGATTTCTTACATACTAGAGAACTTCCATAAGACTATCAGCAGAAACCTTGCAGGTCAGCAGGGAGTGAAATCACATATTGAAGGTGCCAAAAATACATACATTTTTAAGAAAGGAAAAAAAAACTGTACAAAAATTGTAGATAAATGCAAGTCACGCTTGATTTCTGCAGCTGCAAAAGGTGCTCAAAGTGGTTAACCATCAGTGTCCAGAAACTTCTCATTATGGCAATACACAGACAACATTTCTTAAAAAGTGTATACATTTGGGCAATCCCTTCAGGTACCCTCCCACTTTGGGAGTATTTTTGTCCCCTCAATAAATTTTACTTTCTCAAAAAAAAAAGTATACTTTTCTTTGGCCCCCCCACTATTCAAAACCCCAAAAGAAAAAGAAAACCTGCCAACCAAGAATAGTATACCCAGAAATCCTGTCTTTCATGAATAAATTGAAGAGGCCAGGCACAGTGGTTCGTGCCTGTAATCCCAGCATTTTGGGAGGCCAAGATAGAACTATCTGAGCCCAGGAGTTCAAGACCTACCTAGGTGACCTACCTTGTCAAGACCTATCTTGTCTCTTTAAAAAAATCAAAAAATTAGGCAGGCATAGATAGTGGCATGCACGTATAGTCCTAGCTACTTGAAAGTCTGAGGCAGGATTGCTTGAGTCCAAGAGTTCAAGACTGTAGTGGGCCATAGTCATGCCACTGCACTCCAGCTTGGGTGACAATGAAACCCTGACTCAAAAAACAAAAACAACAAAACAAAGCAACAAAAACAAAGCAACAAAACAAAGCAAAGAGAAAGACTCAGACAGACAAAAGCTGAGAAAGTTTATCACCACTAGATCTGCCTTACAAAAATGCTAAAGGGAGATATTTAAGCTGAAGGGAGAGAATGCTAATTAGAAACAAATATATGAAAGAATAAAAGTTCTCAATAAAAATATGCACACTCAAATTCAAAACATTAACAATGTAGTACAGTAGATAAGTAAATTATATCTCTAGAGATTAAAAAATAATGATTAAAAACAACTATAGCTATGACAATTATAAAAAGTTGTAAATTGTGACATTAAAACAAAATGTGGCTCAAGGGGGAATAAAAATGTGGCTTATCCATGCAGTCAAAATTATCAATTTAAAGTAGCATACTGTGCTTTAGATAAACCTCTGGTAACTACAAAACAAAAGCCTGTAACACACAAAAGATAAAAACGATTCAAAACATACCACCAGAGAAAGCCATCAAACCACCTAAAGAGAGGGTAAGCAGGGATAAAAGATCTACAAAACAACCAGAAAACAAAATTGTACTAGTAAGTACTTACCTATCAATAATTACTTTGAATGTAAGTGAATTAAATTCTCCAATCAAAAGATAGAGTGAGTGGACTGACCCTGCTTTAACTTCAAAATTTAGGAATAAAAACTCATTTGTTTTGGAGACAGTTTGGTAATAACGGTCATAAAAATTTACACAGTCTATCTGCCTGGGGAAGGGGGGGGGCACACCTCATCAACAAGGGTACCTGCACAATGAATATTTGTATACCTAACCCTTAATTGTACCCCACAATTTTAAAATTAAAAAAAAAATTCACACAGTCTAGGAAGATAGGAAATTATGAACCAGATAATACTTTAGATTTAACATATTTCACTCAATATAAAGAGGCTAGAGTAGCATTTATTGTGGAAATCCTAATGTTAAGTTACAATACCTGCTACAATGTGTCACTACTCTTTCCCTAGTTATGCTGGGTCCCAATGATGAAAATTTATGTTGACATAAAAAACTCATATGCATAAACCCAACATACCTGAGGGAGTTGTTCTGTGTACTCTCGGCTGTTTAGCAGCATACCTGTCCTCTACCCACTAGATGTCAGTAGCACCTCCCAACCACCATTTATGACAACCAAAAATGTCTCCAGAGATAGGCAATTGTCCCCTAGCAGGCAATACCACTACTTAAATATTAATATATAGTCAAACACTTAAAATATACATTCAATACTATATTTAACCTTTTCTATAAAATTTACATTCGTATCATATGAAGTTTTCCATTATTAATTTTCTGACATATAAAAAAGTATGAAGTTTTGTTGAGAGCTTTCATATATTAAAGGTATTTATATTTATTTTATTCTGCTCAATGAGATGTCCCCACCTGATAAAGCATTCCAAATTTACTGCATAGTTTCTACCCATGAATTATTTGATTTTTTTCATAAACTGACTTTATGGGAATAATAATAATGAAACAGGGTTATCTCCAGTGTTTTCTGATATGCAAGGACTGGTAACTTCTTTCAGAAGATTAGCTGCAGTGGGCTGTCTGTTTTAAGGCAAACAGATCACACATAAAACAACAGCTCAACAAAGAAGAATTTATTTATCACTCACGAAAACTACAAATACGTGATTTTCATGTAGAGATGGGAAGATCTTTGCTCTATGCAATCAATTATTTGTCATAAATCACAGTGATCTTCTCCCAACTCCCAAGGACATGCTGGGTGTCATCTGAACTTCAGCTCAAGAGTGCATGAATTATCAGGGAGAACTATATGGAAGTTTTTGTGTGGACCAGGCCTGGAAGTGGTGGTCAGAACTTGCATCCATATTCTACTACAGAACTCAGTTACATGGTTGCAACCACAGTAAGGGGAAGCTGGGAAATACAGCCCGTGTCTTGCAGATATGAAAGAGTGCATGTTGGGAATAACACAGTTCTAGCCATACAGTTCACTCCCTTGTGTGAGTCCCTAGTACCTTCTGGCAAAAGGTATTCCCACATTCGTTACATCTTTTGGTTATCTCCTATGTGTGAATTCCCTGATGTTTGCTGAGGTGTGACTTCTGACGATATGTTTTTCCACATTCATTACATTCAAAGGGTTTTTCCCCTGTGTGAGTTCTCTGATGTACAGTGAGGGCTGTCTTCTGGCAGAAGGTTTTTCTACATTCTGCACATTCATATGGTTTCTCACCTGTGTGAGTTCGCTGATGTACAGTGAGGGCTGACTTATGATAGAAACTTTTCTTACATTCTTTACATTCATATGGTTTCTCGCCTGTGTGACTACTCTGATGTCTGCTGAGGTGTGACTTCTGATAAAAGGTTTTCCCACATTCATTACATCTATAGGGTTTTTCCCCTGTGTGCGTTCTCTGATGTACAGTGAGGGCTGACTTATGGTAGAAAGTTTTCCTACATTCTTTACATTCACATGGTTTCTCACCTGTATGAGTTCTCTGATGTACAGTGAGAGCTGATTTATGGTTGAAAGTTTTCCTACATTCTTTACACTCAAAGGGTTTCTCACCTGTGTGAGTTCGTTGATGCACACTGAGGGCTGACTTATAATAGAAACTTTTCTTACATTCTTTACATTCAAAGCGTTTCTTGCCTGTGTGATTATTCTGATGTCTGCTAAGGTGTGATTTCTGGTAAAAAGTTTTCCCACATTCATTACATCCATAGGGTTTTTCCCCTGTGTGCGTTCTCTGATGTTCAATGAGAGCTGACATACGGTAGAAAGTTTTCCTACATTCTTTATATTCGCATGATTTCTTATTTGTGTGAGTTCTCTGATGTGCAATGAGAACTGACTTATAATAGAATGTTTTCAAACATTCATTACATTTATAGGGTTTCTCACCTGTGTGAATTCTCAGATGCTTGTTGAGGTTTGACCTCCGGCAGAAGGCTTTTCCACATGTACTACACTCATAGGGTTTCTCTCCTGTGTGAATTCTGTAATGAATACCAAGGTCTGACTTTTGGCGAAAGGTTTTTCCACATTCGTTACATCGATATGGCTTTTCTCCTGTGTGAATTCTCTGATGAATAGCAAGTTTTGATTTACGGCTGAAGGATTTCAAACAGTGATTACATCCATAAAGTTTTTTCCCTGTGAGTATCCTATGATGATGTATTATAAGGTCTGATTTGCTCATGAAGGTTTTTTCACATTCCATACATTCATAAGGTTTCTCTCCTGTATGTGTCTGCTGATGTTTAGTGAGATTAGAGTTTTTACAGAAAGTTTTCTTTCCTACCTGTGTAGTCTCTTGGGTAATAAAAGCTGACTTATCATAGGATTTCTCATATTCATTATATTTATTGGCGGTATCTCTCAAATGAACCCTCTTATGTGTAAAGAATATGGCCTCTGTGTTGAAGGCTTTTCCTTTTCCATTATATTCAAAATGCTGTTGCCCAGCATTCCTGTGGTGCTGACTAAGACATTCACTATGTCTGAGGAATTTCCCAGTTATATTACAGTCATCAGGTTCCTCTACAGCCTTCATCTCATCATGCTCATTAGGAAGAAGTGCATTCTGGCTTGCATTAAACTCATCAGATCTAATTCCTGAATAGTGTCCACTCTTTTTTATCCATTTTGAAATGTGGTTTGAACTGAAAATACATGTTTTTCCTAATTCAACTCTTTCCTTAGTTGATGCACTGCTGTTGGTGATTATAACTTGCCACAAATGTCTGTCTTGTCTTTCCTGGTTGCTTCCAATCAGGTCATTGACATTCCGGACATCTAACATGAGAAAAGAATAATGACAACCATAAACCACATTACACAATTCCCATGAAACACTCATATAAAGGCAAACAAGTTTTGTTCTATCCTTGTCACATAAGATTTTAAAATATCAACAGGCACAAGTATTGACTTTTCTCCTTAATGAATTAATGTAACTAATCACATTAATAGACTTTCCAACATTAGATCATGTTTTACTTTATTGGTTTATAGTTGCTAAAATATGAGGAAATATTTGGTAAATATATTCAGCTACTGCCTATTTGCAGTTTTCAATTAAGTGCTTATCATTTGCCTTTTGTTTCTCCTGTTTTTTCTATTTTTATCTATCTATTTATTTACTTATTTTTAGAGATAGGGTCTTGGGCTGTTGTCCAGGCTGGAATACAGTGGCGCAATAACAGACTACTACAATATGAAACTACTACGCTCAAGCAATCCTCCCACCTCAGCCTCCCAAGTTGTTAGCACTAAGGCATGCACCATCATGCCTGGCTCTTTTTCTCTTTTATTCTTGTAATAACTGTGAGTGTCTTGCAATGGTATTTTTCTATTATTTTGCTTTAAATATGGCAAGAATATCCTAGATCAGCTACTTCCAGGATGCAGGTGAGGTCCATTTGTCTGTTACCTAACAGGAATATTATTTAGAAAAAATAATTTGTATCTGCTTATTTTTCACTCTTTTCTGGGGAATTGCTGTAGGCATCTGGAAAGTTTTCAAATATGCAACCTCTTCCTATACTAGAAAACATTTTAATGCAAATTCCTAATTTATTCCAATTTCCTCTGTTCTCAGAACCATAAAAGGCACAAAAAGCTCTAGACTACCACCTGGGGCAACCTTTCCCTATTAGTCTAAAAAATTTGATTCCACAACACAGGCTGTGTCCAAAAGAATATTTCTGACTTCTTAAACAGCCCTGGTATTATCTCCCCCAATTCCTGGTGTAGGTACCCCTGCTGGATGAGTCACTGCTTCAGAATGGTTTTGTTTTTGTGCACTAGAAATTCAACTGGCTTCTACTTTCACAAAAATATAGTCTCTTGTATATTTTTCATTTACTTTGATGTTTAAAAACGATTTCCACAAGGAAAGTGGAAAAATGCTAACTATAAACTTTACTCCAAACAGAAATCCGGACTCTTCAACATGAAACCTTTGGTACACTTGGCCAAGGTCCTATGCTGGGTCCTCCTCAGCTTCATGATTTCTGGTGTGGAGGTAGACAAGTCTCACCCTTGCACTTCTTTTCTCCCTTTCTTATCAATTCTCTAGGTGACCTCCCTATAAGTTCTTCAAATACCAGATTTCTAAGCTGCTAATTTCCAAATTTGTATCTCCAATAGTAATTGAAGATACATCTCTATTTTAGATGGATATTTTATATCCCACTACATATGTCAAATTTGTAAAATATTTACCTCAAAACTAAGCTAACCCAAGTCAATCAATAATAATCTCTACAAATGATTTCTCTCACCAGCCTACCTAAATTACCATATCCCATTTCTGTCTTTTTTCCCACTTTAAATATTCTTTCTGATTCTTATACAATTACTTAACATATTGTATATCATTTTGTTTTCCTCATCAGAGTGAAAATTGTATGACATCATTTTGATCACTGCTGTTACCCCTCTAAGTATAAAATTAGAAATGCTTAAAAACAGCATAATCAGCCGGGCTCGGTGGCTCAGCCTGTAATCCCGCGCTTTGGGAGGCTGAGGTGAGTAGATTGCCTGAGCCCGCGGGTTCGAGACCCGCCTGGGCAACTTGGCGAGACCTCATCTCTACAATAAATCGAAAAATTAGCCAGGTGTGGTAGCGCATGCCTGTAGTT
>CAUYQG010140901.1:0-21617 GCA_963574415.1 Tarsius wallacei
CAAAAACAGTAGTCTTTATTTCTAGTCTGTGAAATCCTAGCATTTACTTTTATATTTACCATGTATTAATTTACCTACTATGTTTCTTCAAATGCAAGACAAACCATCATTGCATAAAGTGGTGAGAAAAAAAAAAAGAAAGAAAATGAAAGAACTGTGAATCTACAAAGCAGAAGAGGAAGAGATCCTCAGAGATGAGAATGGAGAGGTGCACAGGGGCCAGTTCACACACGTTTAAAATCTCCCCACTTGCACTTTAAGCTCTCAAAGGCCAGAGCATGTCCTTAATGCTTGTTAATTCAACAATGAGTGGATAGCACTACTTTGTTCTTTTCAGTCAATAAGAACAGCTCCTTTACAGACCTGAAGACTGCTTAATCTACAGTGAGACCCAGGTATTCTCTATGCCACTTTTCTATCTCACTGCAAACAGCCATTCATTTCCCTTTTCATGCATTTTTTATTTCCTTGCATTTGTTCAAAGCCCTACTATTGCTATAAATACAGGGAGTGTTAAGGGGAAGTTTTGCTGTTAGAAAAGCTCAAGAAAGAGAAAGGACCCTACACTGCCTGACACTTCTTACTAAGCAAGTGTCACTTGTACTAACCATGTATCTCAAATAGCCAAACCAGAAGAAGTGACAACCGCCTATTCCTGGGTCTGGGACATGGCCATGACAAGACTTTCAGGAATAACAGTACCTAAATATAACTACATAGACACCAGATAGTGAGCTGGGAGAAGAAGAGACTTTGTCAAATATTTTAAATAATAAATGCTTACCTTCACCGAGTACTTTCTGTAGTGCCAGGCACTACTCTTAACAACTTTATATTAATATATGAAATACTTGCAACTCTTTTAATAGTTACACAATTTCGAAGATGAGGCAACAGAATGAACATATATGAAGAAACTACCCCAGGAGCCACAGCCGTGAAGTAGCAGAGACAGGATTCGAACTCAGGCAGTCAAACTCTGAAGCTAAGAGTCCTAGCCACTGTGCTGTACACCGCCTCCGCCTTTCCTAGTCCTCTGGTATTATTGTAGAGCGCCTAACATAGATGTGGGCTCCGGCCACACAATTCATACTCACGATTAAATGACAGCCCGCGGGCTCTGTTAATCGTCCCTTCCAACAACCCCACTATGCCAGCATATGCTCAGGAGCCCAGCTTCCAGCCATGCATGATCCAGGGCTGCTCCCTCCCTGTAAAGTTGTGTAGCTAAGGAGAAGCTGAGCCATGCGACGTGTTTTCAGCAGGACACCCCTTACTAGGATGGTTCTGGGTCGGGCCCGGGTACCACTAGGCCCGCTGGGTCCCCTTGTTGAGTCCCCTCTCCACATCCCAGGTGGCTTCCCGAGGCCCCCTAGGCCCCTGCCCCACCCTCTGAGCCAACAACACAATGATCGGCCCCGCCCAGCCTCCGTGAGCTGTGCACCCCCTGCACCCCCAGGGAGGTGACCAAGAAAGCCGCCCGCCCACCCGTGGCTGCCGCTGTCCCCGTGCCGCCAGCCGCGGTGGCTCCCGGTTTTTTCGTTATTTCGAAAGCCAAGTGCACAATAACACGACTTCCCTCCCCTGCTCAGCGGCTGGGCCTGGGGTCGAGGCTGGACGGCGGCGAAGCTAGAGGTGGGACCGCCCCTCCGGTGGGACGCGAGCAGCTTGATCCCCCACCCCGCTGTCCGTCTTGTGTCTCGCTTCTCGGCGAGGATCCCGAGTCGCTTGTCCTGTGGTTACCGGGCAGAGACGAACTGAGACCTCGGCACCAGCTGAAGATGGAAACTCAAGTCATGAACTGGAAGTGGCGCCGCCTCGGGGAACTTCCTCTCCTCTGGCCTTGACCTCCATCCTGAGGCTCCTGTGACTTTCGAAAACGAGGGGAGGGGGCAGAGGGGACTTAGGTGGCCTCTCTTCTCCCCAGGCCTTGCTCTTCCTTTTTCTGGGTATTAAAAGGCGTTTTCAACTTGTTTTAAGAGTGAAAGCCATGAGGTGTAGAGAATGCTTCATTTTTAGACCCTGCGACTGATACACCAGAATACGATAAACACTTGCTGGACTAAATTTTTTTAAATTATGATTTATTTATTTATTTATTTGAGTTGGAGCGTCACTCCGTCGCCCAGGCTGGAGTGCAGTGACCGCTCCCAGCCACCGCAGCCTCGACCTGCTGGGCTCCGGCGATCCTTCCGCCTCCGCCTTCCGAGTAGCCAGAACTACAGGCGTGCGCTACCACGCCCGGCTAATTTTTGATGACTGTAGAGATGAGGTCTCGCCAAGTTGCCCAGGCGGGTCTCGAACCCGCGGGCTCAGGCAATCCACTCACCTCAGCCTCCCAAAGCACGGGATTACAGGCTGAGCCACCGAGCCCTGTTAAACTTCTTTTTTAATTTGTAAAGTAACATATGATCTTCCAAACAATAAAGCCATATATGCCGATAAGTGAAACCTTGCCCTCTCCATTCTTCCCCATTATCCTGCTAACCAAGGTTACAGACATTTTAAGGCTTACTAAGAGAGGTGGAAGAGAGGCCAGGAAAACAGGGGTGGAAGGGAGGAGGTGGAGAAAGAAACTGAGAAGATGGGGAAAGAAAAAAGGGGGAGGGGGAAGGAAAACCAAGCCAGCCGGTTTGAATTCTTTCTCTTCCTCATTTTGTCTTTCTGACGGATTTTTATGATGATTAAGGAAGTTAAAAAATATAAAGGGTTTAGAGTGATGCCTGCCATAGAAAAGCTCTCAGTAAGTGTCACACATACAAATATGTATATACACATCTACATAGTTTTTTTTTTTACATAAATAGGATTATTTTACACAAACTGTTCTCTGATGTGCTCTTCACCTAAAAAGTCATCTTAGAAATCTCTATGCTGCTAATATGAAACTGTATCATTGATCTAATAATCTAGGGTTAGGATCAGGGTTGTTATGTGGTTTAAAAATTTTTTTTAAAAACACCACTTTTATTGTGTTACATTATGGACATTTGGGGGTTGGTAATGCTGCTTGCATGAGCTCAAATAATATTGCCTAATGTCAATAACTAAGGAGTTTGTATGGATATTCTAATAGGAAAATTAAAATCCTTTGCTAAGGCTAACTTCTGCTTTACTCTTCACTTTTTTTTTTTTTTTGAGTTGGAGTCTCACTCTGTCACCCAGACTGGAGTGCAGTGGCCGCTCGCGGCCAAGTTGCCCAGGCAGGTCTCAAACCCGTGGGCTCAGGCAATCCACTCACCTCAGCCTCCCAAAGTGCGGGATTACAGGCTGAGCCACCAAGCCTGGCTTCTCTTCCTTTTTTTTAAGAATGTGGGGTACAATTCAGGATTAGATATGCAAATAGTCATTGTACAGTAAAGTTTGGGCCTCACTTTGGTCCCCACTTTTCCTGGTTTGAGATGAGGTACCCTTATTGATGAAGTGTGCCCTCTCACCTCCCCTGGCAGTTTTCCACTACTGCTAATCCCTTTTTTTTTTTTTGGCTAATGTCTTAAAATAGAAAGCTTTGGACTGCTTTAGGTGAAACTGAGGCACTGAAATTTTAGGACTAATGTTGCAAAGAGAAGTCATCCTTTTGCTACTGCTTCTCATAAAGCCTTGTTACATCAGTTCCCTGTGGGGCTATTGATGTCTTAGAGCTATTAGTTACAGCAGTTAGCCTAGGCAAGAACACAAAGATAAAACCAATGAAGAGGACTTTAGAAGGAATACATTTAATATTCTCAGTGGTTGAATGAGTTTGACTACAAATAACCTTCAATAGCTTAAACAATAAACCAGAATCACCAAAAACGACAACCAAAGTATAAACTTAAAAAGAAATAAACCTCACCAGACAGAGGACAACAATAAAGCTTGCTTATGAAATTATGGAAAAAACAAAAATAAATACCCTCAGAGAGTCTATGACCACACACCAGTCTTCACATGGCAAGTATCTAGATCTACTTAAATCCAGGGTCAGTGTCCTTAAGCTCTGGGGCTCTCTCCACATTTCATTTCCACCATTCTCAAGGGGAAAAACAATACATATTCTTGTAAAATCCTTACCTTGAAAAACAGCTTTAATTTTAAACAAAACTGAATTTAAAGCTAAAGCATTATTAGAAAGGAAGAGGGACGTTTTATAATGATGAAGATGCAATTCACCAGGAAGATACAACCATGTGTAGTTTTTGCTCAATCACATAACTTCAAAATACATATCAAGAAGTCAAAACACAAATAGACAGGTCTACAATTATAGTAGAGATTTTAATATCCCTTTAAATAATTGATATATCAATTTTAAAAATCAGCTAAAGTAACAACCTTCCAAGTAGCTGGAATTACAGGCATGTGCTACCACGCCTGACTAATTTTGGGTTTATTGTAGAGATGAGGTCTCGCCAAGTTGCCCTGGCTGGTCTCGAACCCATGAACTCAAGCAATCCTCTCACCTTGGCCTCCCAAAGTGCTGGGATTGTAGGCGTGAGCCACCACTCCCGGCTGGTACTCTTTTCTAAAGGAAAAATAATGGGTTCATCTCAATCCAAGGAGTCTGGGACTCCTGCTAATTTTAAATATAAAAATTATGGGCCCAGAGAGTGTGAATTAACCTTACTACAGAAAACTTAGAATTAAGATGGCCACAATGCAAAAGTTTTAATTGGGATAAAATTTTTATCTGTAAGGCATATTAGAAAAAGGGGGATTAAAAACTCCATAGAAACTATGGGCTATACAGAGGTCTCTAAAAGACTAAATGAATCAAAAATTGCCTCCTTAAGTGATTCTTTGCAAAAAGCAAATGAAAAGGTTAAGCCACAGACTAAGGACATGATGAAATGAGATTATATTCTGACTGAACTAACCCCAACTATTCCTTCTATTTATCTGTCTCTACCTGCATACTCTGAGTCTACTAACCTTTTTACTAAATTACCCTTTTGTTGGGAGCCAGCCATGGAGGCCTGCCTGCTGACAAAGTCCGGGGGGCTGAAGACCCTGGGTCGCAAAGCGAACCTGGGCAGCTGAGATCCTTGCTTCTTCTACTTTTGTTATTAGTGCAGCCGAAAAGTTTTGTACAGTCTGAGGACAGAAAGCAAAATTCCACTCACGCCTCCACTACCCCTTGCAAAAAGGCAAGAGGGGAATTCATGAAAAAATTACCTTCCCTTCATTTGAATTCCTCCCTAGGTTTCCACATCCCTGGCCTCCTGGTATTAGATCACGCAATCACTTGATTAAACATTGTAGTTGGGAAAATTGTAAAAAATCAGAAGGTGCTCGATTTAATGTTTGACAGGGAACTCACTGGTCTTGCCAGGAAATTATCAATAGAGATTTTAAATATCATGTGCAGGTAGATAATCACTTGTAAGATTTTATTTCTTCTGATTAGCAACTAATTGGAGAAATTTGAGAAGCTACAGTTTGTATTTTTAGGAAGAGTGCCAATGCAAAAATCACATTTACCTAATTTCTTAATTTCTACATGTGCTATATCATGCTTAAAAAATTAACAATCACATAAATATTAGAGCGCCCTTGCCTTAACTTCCCTTTGTTAAGGAGGCTTGTAATTCTGGTTAGAGATTGTAACTTAGGTGACTTGAGCCCAGGAGGCCTTTTGTTTTGCAAATGTTGAAGCTTATTCTCCCTGGCAGGGGATAATTGATGCAGATTGTAAACACCAGGTGTAACACTGTGGCAAACTAGTCAGGCCAAGTGCAGTTAAAAAACCTTGAAAATGCTGTTTTACCCCAGCTAGTTGCAAATTGCTGTGTGAAGGTCACAGGTGTGACTTGTTAATCTATGTTATAATTATAGTGCTTAGAACTTGGTAGTGATTTTAATGTAATAGTTATAGAAATAAGTAAGATTTGTATGGACATTAAGAAATGATAATCATTAGAAAATGTTAGGCATTTATAAAATTTATAGTTTAGGATGATAATCTTTTAAGATCAAAACAGGATGAACAAAAATACATTGCTTATCCGATCCATTAAATTGAAACTAATTGCCTTAAAACGAAAAACATGTTTTCCTTTCAAGCCAAAATCTAGGGTATAAAAGGAGTTGAAAAAGACAATAAATCAGCATTTGTCCTGCTTGCAGCAGAGTCAGTGTCCAAGTTTTTTCTCCTGCACCGACTCCGTCCCTCTTTCAGGAAACCCTGACCGGCTGGAGCTGGACTCTGGCACCCTTTCACTCTGAAGATAATGAAAACAGAGGAATTAGATTCCTTATAAAGTAGGATCTTCTGTAACCGCATTCACTCCATGATCCAAGATTGAGCTGGAAGTCATTGTAAAGAACTTCCCTGTTCCAAAGGAATCCTCAAAAGTTTACTGAGGAATTTAGAATACTCAGAAGAGCTTACAATCTAGGACTCCTTGACCTTTTTCAATTTATTCACATGACATTGGGGCCTGGTGAAACTTGAAAATGGATGGCAGTGGTGGAATGGGACAAAACCTGGGGTGGATATTAAAGACCCCCCCCCAAAAAAATCTTCCTCATGACAAGGACCAAAAGTAGCTAGAAAGATAGCTGAAACCCTTTTAATTTCATATCGTAATTTTTTTCCACCAAAAATGGATTGGTCTATCAATTTTACCAGATAATCTTGCAGATAAAAGAAAGACAAACCAGTTTTAGATTACAGAACCTACTTAGAAACACTGTAAAACATTCTGGGCTCAAAGTACAACAAGGATTATCTCCTGAAGGGACTTAAATGGAATTAACTGCTTTATTTATAAATGGCCTCTGTCCTGAACTTAGCAGTTTAACTTAAAAACAATCTGGGATGGGATTGAATTGGTGGCCTTAGCTGAACATTTTGAGAGGACACTAGAGCAAGAAAAAAACTCAAAATTATAACAAGTTTATAACTCTTTAATTATAATAGTTACAAGGGTTAGGACCAAAGGGACATTCTCTCCCTCATTTTAAATCACAACTGAAAGGTTTTAGAACAAGAAATTCTTTACCCCCAGATGTCTGCCTTCATTGCAAACAACCATGACACTGGAAAAGAAACTATCTGCTTTTACCTCAGTCCACCCATAAGCCTCTTTTTAGGCAAAACTGACTTCACCACTAGAGGAAGTACAAGAGATCTCAGCACTCCTAATAATAATCAACATTGACGAAGCTCCGAGGGATTGATTATCTGGTAAATTGCTCCTCATAATACCCTTAAATAGGCATGGAGAAACAGATTTTTTAAAATGAGGAATCATGTACAGCCTTGGTGGATACTGGAGCGACACTATCTAACATAAACCCCACTTTAATAAGCCAACAAATCCCTCAGAGTAAAAATGTCATTTTTGTGGTAGGGGTTTAAAATCAATTTCAAGAGTTTCCCATGTCTGAACCCCTTTGACTTTGGGGCCCTTTTCAGAAAAATACAACCTTTTATTATGTGACACCACTCCAGTAAATTTGCTAAGGTGAGATTTACTTTCAAAGCTAAAAGGGCACATAAAATTCTCAGAAGGAGAAATAATCTTTGAGTTTCCTGAATCTCCTGAGCCAGGAGATTCCCTGTGCTCCCTACAGGCAGAAATTGATAAGACTGAAACTCATGCCGATAATACCACTGACCTTTTCAAAATACCTGAGTGTTTATGGGCTTCTTCCTCAACTGATATAGGAGGAATTAAAAGTACGAAACCTATAAAAGTCCAATCAGACCATTCTAAACCTTTGCCTAAATTACCCCAATATATTCTAAAACCCAAAGTAATTCAAGAGCTCTTACCAATTGTAGAAGAGTTCATTAAACGAGGTCATATAATTCCACATGCTAGCCTTGTAACACTCCAATTCTGCCAGTTAAAAAACAAAATGGATGGCAGTGGAGATTTGTTCAAGATTTGCAAGCAATTAATAAAACTGTAATACCAAAGTTTCCTGTACTACCAAATCCTAACACTTTATTATCTAATGTACCCACTGATTCCAAGTAGTTCATGGTAATAGATCTCTATTCAGTCTTCTTTAGCATTCCAGTTTACAAAGTTGTTTGTCTTTACTTAGAAAAATTACCTGAATTGTAATGCCATAGGGTTTACTGAAGCCCCTTCATATTTTTTTTCAGACTTTGCATCAGGATTTAATGATACTATAATTTCCTCAAAATCCTACTCTTATTCAGTTATGCTGATGACCCATTGTTATGCTCTCCCACTAAGGAGTGCTCTGAAATTGTCTCAATTTATCTTTTATAGCAACTTGCACATAAAGATCACAAGGCTTTGATGGAAAAACTTCAGTTTTCAAAAGAAAAAAAGACCACTATTTGGGACATGAAATGACTGCTGAAGGGATTTCCCTCTCACCTGAAAGAATAAAAAACTAATCAAAGTTTTCCTAGGTGTGTAACCAAAGACAATTAAGAAATTTTCTTGGACTTGTCAGATATTGCAGGTCCTGTGTTCCAAATTTTTCCTTAATAGCCTTGCCATTGTATACACTCACTAAGAAAACGTTGTACCAGAGCCTTTAGCTTGGGAAGACAGTCATGAGAAGGCTTTTGGTAAAATGAAACTGGCTCTCCAACAGACCCCAGCTTTAGGACTTCCAAATTACACTAAACCTACCTTGTTCAGTCGTGAATGTGACAGTCGGCCATTAGGAGTTCTTACCCAAGAACATGGGGAGAAACATAGGCCTGTTGCATATTATAGCCTTCAGTTAGACCCACTAGCTAAGGCATATACTAATTGTTTAAAAGCAATAGCAGCAGCAGCCAAATTGGTAGAAGCTTAATCTGATCTGGCTTTAGGAAACGAACGTAATTTGCTACTCCCACATGCTGTAGAAAGTCTGTTAAATTTTTCAGTAAGTAAACTAACATTTTATAGAATACATCTCTTGTCTCCTTCGAATCTCCATCTAAAATGCTGCCATCTACTAACCCTGCTACTCTATTACCTCTGCTTGGCAGTGGTGAAGACCACAGTTGTATAAGCATAGTGTCAGAAACAGGGCACTCCGTATTAACTTAAGAAATACTCCATTGGGTAATCTGGAGTTAACGCTTTTTGTTGATAGGTCCTTTGCCAAAAGCTCAGAAGGAAAATGTCAGGCAGGATATGCTGTTACCACTCAAAATGAGGTAATAGAGAAAGGAACACTTCCCTGGTTTTAAGTCAGCTCAACCCACAGAGCTTTTTGCCCTCACCTGGCTTGTCATATAACTAAAGAAGAGTCAGTAAACATTTAATCAGATAGCAGATCTTGCCTTGGACATAGTACATGATTCTGGTATGATATGGAAACTATGAGTCTTGTTTACTTCTAGTAGAATCCCCATCAAAAATGGACTCCAGCCAGGCGCATGCCTATAATCCCAGTGCTTTGGGAGGCTGAGGTGAGAGGATTGCCTGAGCCCACAGGTTCAAGACCAGCCCGGGCAACTTGGTGAGACTTCATCTCCACAATAAATCAAAAAATTAGCCAGGCATGGGGACAAGTGCCTGTAGTTTCAGCTACTTGAAAGAGTGAGGTGGAAGGATCGCCTGAGCAACAGAGTGAGACTCCGACTCAAAAAAAAAAAAAAAAAGGACTCCAAGAAGATGAACTGCTTTCTGCTATAAGGCAATTAAATAAGTTAGTATGAACACAATGGCACTGCCATTGTCCCTTTCACCCTCAGTCCTCTGGAAAAGTTGGAAAGAACAAATGGTATATTAAAACTGACATTAGCAAAGTTCACTGACTCCACTGGGTGACCTTGGCCAAAGGAATTCCCTTTGGCTTTAATGGAAATCAGAACCACTTCCTCTGGAAAACATAAGTTGATCCCTTGTGAAAAAGGCCTATGCCCCTAATAATAGAACCACATGCATCTCCTGCTCTGCTAAAGTCTGATTAGACTAAATACTACAAGGCTTTAATGCATTATGCCAAAGTACAATTTCACCAGGTAAAGGAAGCTTTTCAAGACTCACCAGCTGAGGACAATCAAACCTGCTGCAGCCTAGAACCTGGAGATTGGGTTTTCTGGAAATGACATCAGAGGAAGAGTGCTCTTGAACTTCATTGGAAGAGACCATACCAAGTTCTTCTCGTCACCCACACTTCAGTAAAGCTTGAAACTTGAGTCCACATTTCACAACTCAAAAGGGCGCCTTCAGACTCTTGGAACTCTACACCTTTAAAGTCTGGAGACTTTAAGATAAAGCTGAATAAGGAAATTTCTCCCCTGAGGAAGTCAATGTCCTAGATGTTGACAGCTTTCCCAAGATCATGGATCAAGACTTCTCTGCCATCATGAAAACCATTTTTTTTTCTCATTTCCTGTTGCCCTAATCCTTTCCTTTTCCCTACAAGAAAATCCATTGGATATAATCAATGGATGGTTTTAGCTTGAGCCTATGTTCTAGCACAAAACCATAGTAACTGTTAGGTTTGTGAGTTAATGCCAAAAAATCAGAAAACAATTTCATTAATTCCAGTGTCTCTTTCTGTTTCCAATGAAAGTCACCCTGAAACTCCAAAGGAAAAATGGAAAGCTATCCTTGACATTCTAAACATCACACTACTTGCTTTCCTAGAACTTACTAACTTATTTAACTTTTTGGTGCCAAATATAGAAAACCAGTCCAAGTGATGCCTGTAAAAACTATTGTGCTTTCAGGCATCATGTGCTCAAGATTTGGGAGTTACCTGTGTGGGTACAGGTAATTGTATGTCACTGGATTAAATCCAGTAGGGTCTGTCTTTACTAAAAGTGGTTATAAACTGGGCTTGGTGGGTCACATCTGTAATCCCTGCACTTTGGGATGCTGAGGCAAGAGGATCATGAGCTCAGAGGTTTAAGACCAGCCCGGGAAACTTGGCAAGACCTTGTCTCTACAGTAAATAAAAAAATTAGCTGGTGCGGTGGCCAGGAGCGGCCACTGCACTCCAGTCTGGTGGCCAGGAGCGGCCACTCCACTACAGTCTGGGCGACAGAGTGAGACTCCAACTCAAAAAAAAAAAAAAAAAATTAGCTGGGCATGGTGGCACATTCCTGTAGTTCCAGCTGATGCAGATTTTTCCGGTCAGCTTGGGCTTTGAGAGTGTCAGCTCAATGGATCGGCCAGTCAAACCCCAGAAGGAGTCATCTTGAGGGGCTGGTATGCTTAACCCCAGAAGTGCTGGCTCTAATGGGCTGGCAAGCCAAGCCCTGAGGGTGTTGCTGTTTGGTGGACTAACAAGCCTAGCCCCCAGAATGTCTCAGCTTTGGAGTCTTGCCTTTTTTCAGCAGATCTCCTGGTTCAGACAGCTCCATAGGCTGGCAAGCTGTGCATGGCCCTTTGGCTCTGACTGTCTTCTACAGCTCTTCAGGTCACAGCTTTTCAGGGTCGAGGTTCTTGTCTCATGCCCAGGAAGAATGAAGGACACGGACAGCCAGAAAGTGAGAAAGCAGGATTTATTGAGAGGACAGAAAAGCTCCCACAGTGGGAGGTGACCCGAAGAGGTTGCCCTTCTGGGGCCAAAACCCTGGTGCTTTTATAGCCCTAAGTCCAAGCCGATTGGCTATTTGTTGCTTTTCAGTCTCAGCAGTGAGCACTTAAGCACTAGCTTGAGAGGCTGGCAGGGAGCTTGTTTACCAAAACTGAGCCTGAGAGGCCTATTGGGAGTTCGCTATATTGTTACCAGAGGACCCACCTGCCCATCTGCCTAGCCTTTCTCTAGCTATCTCCTGTCTCACAGCTACTTGGAAGGCTGAAGCAGAAGAATGGCCTGAACCCAGCAGGTCACAGATCAAGGCTGGGGTAGCCGTGAGCATGCCACTGCACTCCAGCCTGGGCAACAGAGTGAGACTCTGACTCAAAAAGCAAAAAAAAAAGTGGTAACATACCCTTAGAACATGCTATAAAGGATCACCAAAAAAAAAAAAAATTCTCAACTGGATCTTGTTCACAAATCTAACTACACAAATCTAACTGACCCCTGCCCATATGCAACCAGGTGACCCTATTTTCCAACACCCGAAGGCCTATATGGGATCTGTGGATAATCTGTTTATCTCATTCTGCCTCCTTGATGGTTTGGATTTTGCTTTTTGGCTTGGTTTGTTCCTGCCTTTTGAACAGCTTCACCTAAAAATTCTAACAGTTCCGATGATCAGAGGCCAAAATGGTCAATAACTGAAATTAGTACTAATCTTGAAATAGGTGAAGATAAGCTAGTTTCCACTGAGGAAAGATTCCAATGTGGGTGCTCATTCTTGGTGATAGTGGGGTACCAGCTACATGGAATTTTAAGCTAATTTGTAAAATAGAAAATAAACGTGAGTCATTATTAATTAAGCAAGGAACTTTTTTTTGGTTTTCTGAGTCAGGGTTTCACTCTGTCACCTAGGCTGGAGTGCAGTAGTATGATCATGACAATCATGGCTCCCAGCAGCCTCAACCTCCTGGGCTCAGGCAATCCTTTTACTTCAGCATCCTTAGTAGCTGGGACTACTGGTGCGTGCCACCATGCCTGGCTAATTTTTTTGATTTTTTTTTTTTTTTTGTAGACATGAAGTTTCACGATATTGCCTAGGTTGGTCTTGAACTCCTGAGCTCAAGCACTCCTCCTGCCTTGGCCTCCCAAAGTGCTGGGATAACAGATGTGAGCCATGTGTCCGGCCTAAGCAAGAAATCTTTATACCACTTTCTGGGGATTTTCACTAAAGAGTAAAACAAACAGCTCCTCTTTAACAAACTATATATTACCAGATGTATTATCACCACTATTTATAAAATCTTAAATCCTTTAGTTTAACAAAAATATTTTCAGAAATTTGTAATAAGGGTCACGCTACTGAGTCAGACTTCATTTTCTATATCCATGCTTTTTTGGATTTTTTGTTTTGAGTCAGAGTCTCACTCTGCTGCCCAGGCTGGAGTACAGTGGCACACTCACAGTCGCCAGTCAGGGCAACTTGGCAATATCTCATCTCTACAATAAATCAAAAATTAGCCGGGCGGCAGTAGTGCACACCTATAGTTCTGTCTAGTTGGAAGACTGAAGTGGAAGGATCGCTGGAGCCCAGCAGGTTGACGCTGGGGTGGCCGTGAGCATGCCACTGCACTCCAGCCAGAATGATGGAGTGAGATTCCAACTAAAAAAAAGAGGTAAGTATGAGTTAAAGGCAGCCACATAAGGAAAGGCAGACCATGGTGTATTCTAAGACTATAAGGAGTTATGGCTGTGGTGCAAAAGAGGGAGCAAGGTATGGCTTTGACAGAGACACCTGACTTTAAGGAAGAGACTATTAACTGTTGACCGAAATTTTTGTTCTGTCTTCTTTTTTTAAATTTTTTTAATGTTTTAAATTTGGAGTCTCACTGTGTCTCCCAGGCTGGAGTGCAGTGGCACGCTCACAGCCACCACAGCCTTGACCTGCTGGGTTCAAGCATTCCTTCCGCCTCAGACTTCCAAATAGCTGGAACTACAGGCACGTGCCACCATGCCTGGCTAATTTTTTGATTTTTTGTAGCGATGAGGTCTTGCCAAGTTGCCCAGGCCAGTCTCAAACCCATGAGCTCAGGCAATCCTCTCACTTCAGTCTCCCAAATTGCTGGGATTATAGGCATGAGCCACTGTGCCTGGCCTGTTCTCTCTTCTATGGTATAGAATTATAGCCGAGAGTGGCTATCTAGCCTAGGAATACATTTTCCTGTATCTAGGTGTGGTCATGTGGAAGAAACAAATATGCTACTTCTAACATAAAGTTTTTTGTTGTTGTTTTTTTTTTATTATTTATTTAATTATTTTTGAGTCAGGACGCTGTCACCCAGGATGGAATACAGTAGCATGATCACAGCTCACCACAGTCTTGGCCTTCCGGGTTCAATTGATCCTCCCCCCTCAGCCTCCCAAAGTGCTGGGATTACAGTTGTGAGCCACCATGCTAGGCCCCAAGATAAGGTTTTTAAGAAGTAGATGAGGGCTGCTGGGTGCAGTGGTTCACGCCTATAATCCCAGCACTTTGGGAGGCCGAGGTGAGAGGACTGCCTGAACCCACAGGTTCAAGACCAGCCTGGGCAACTTGGCGAGACCTCATCTCTACAATAAATCAAAAAATTAGCCGGGCATGGTGGTGCATGCCTGTAGTTCCACCTACTTGGAAAGCCGAGGCTGAAGGATCTCCTGAGCCCAGCAGGTTGAGGCTGCAGTGGCCGGGAGCGTGCCAATGCCCTACAGCCTGGGTGATAGAGTGACACTCCGACTCAAAACAACAACAACAACAACAACAACAACAAAAGAAGTAGGTGAGGGCCAGGTGCAGTAGTTTACACCTATAATCCCAGCACTTTGGGAGACCAAGGTGAGAAGATTGCCTGAGCCCATGGGTTCGAGGCCAGCCTGGGCAATTTGGCAAGACCTCATCTCTACAATGATTCAAAAAAATCAGCTGAGTATGGTGACGCGAGACTGTAGTACCAGCTACTTGGAAGGTTGAGGAGGTGGAAGGATTGCCTGAGCCCAGCAGGTTGAGGCTGCTGTGGCCATGAGTGTGCCACTGCATTCCAGCCTGGGTGACAGAGTGAGACTCCAACCCAAAAAAAAAAAAAAAAAAAAGTAGATGAGCCTTCACCATGCTATTTTTATCCCATTGTCTTGATACAGATTTGACCAGAACCTAAAAGATATCAGAGCTACAAAACAAAAAGATTACTCCACCCTGAAATACCTGTGGATATAAGCTGCCTACCAACTAAAAGTTCCCAAATTGGTAGTCTTGTAAATGAGAAATGAGCTTCTATCGGGAAAGGCATTGAAACTTGTTGTTGCACTTGGCATTATCCAAATTAATCAACTCTGAAAATACTGGGCAGAGGTCACACTAATAATCCACACACTATGCCAAAGAGATTGGATCTTATCTTGGAGAATGGATTGAAGAATAATATCATTTTAAATATGAGAAAGTCACTGTTAGAGTCTCATTTTTAAAAGACTAAATGTGAGGATTGATTTTTAGGGTGGAAGGCAAAAGATCATTTTAATGTGAATCCCAGACACAAAATAACACAATTCTGAAAAACATAGTGAAATAGGTTAGAAAAATTAGAACAGAGAGAAGGTATCCTGGGAACTGAAACAAAGAAATGAGTATGTGGTGCTGGGTGACTATATAAATTTTGGAGAGAAAGAGGAAAAAGATTATTTTAAGAATTTTTGTCTAGAGAAATTGGACAGATGTTAGTGCACACATGTAGACAGGGATCACACAATAACATTTGGGGTAGAGTTCAGTTAAATTCCTTGAGTTTGAGATGCCTGTGGGGCATCAAAGTGGAGACAACTGGTGGATGAAGAGCAAAGGTTCTCACTCTTTGCCTAAAGAAGTTAAAAGGGAGGACAAAGAGGATGTGTGAAATACAAGTGTGGAATTTCTGAAACCAAGGTAGCAGAGATTATTCATAAGGAAGTGACCAATGGTGTTACAATCTACAGGGACATAAAAGAAGTTGAGGCTGTGGTGACTAAATCCTGCTACTCAGGTCATGGTATCATGTCCTTTTTTAAAAAAATTATTTTAAAGATGTGGGGTACAATTCAGGGTTAAGTACATAAGTGGTCATCGTACAGGTGAAGTTTGGGTCTCCCATTGGTCCTCACTTTGCCTGGTTTGGGATCAGGCACTCAAATTGATGTTATGTGCCCACCACAAACTCCCCTGGCAGTGTCCCGCTATTACCAATCCCTTTCCTGGTATCAAGTCCTTTTATTTGCACCCAATGTCAAGAAAGGAATGCTCACACATTCCTTCTGGCCAAACACAGTGTCTGATTTTTTGTGCCCTCCATCTTCCCATATTTAGAAGAGAAGGAAGGTCACTAATCAGAAGATATAGTCCACAATCTTACGACACAATCTGAAGCCTAGTGGGTGGATGTTATCAGAGTGGGAAGAAAGTAAGGTCTCACTGTGTAGTTTCAGATTCCACTGATGTAGTTGTCATTTTTTTTTCTTCATGGGGGGGGGAAGGAGAGGGAAGAGAAAGGAGAGGGAGTGACATTCCTTTCAGTCAGCAGAGAGAGAGTGGACATGTGGCTGCATCAGGTTGTCCTGGGAGGAGGCAAAGGACTAAGTCTTTCTATGAGGCTACCCAGTTGTAGCTTGGGCTTTATCAGATACCACTTGATGAGTTCTTCAATTTGTAAACAATTATCACTTACCCCAAATCCAAACCAGCAAAACTAAGCAAAACGATTAGATTTAGGGCCTACAGGTTTCTATTCACTTAGCCAACAGTCAAATGACCACCTAGGAGACAGTTATTGGAAGTTTTTAAATAAAAAGCCAGGAATTCTAATCATAAAATAAAAATTTTTAATAGATTTATTTGGTTTTTCCTTAATGATGTAATAGTTTCCATTGGAGCCGGGCTTGGTGGCTCAGCCTGCAATCCTGAGTCTTGGGAGGCTGAGGTGAGTGGACTGCCTGAGCCCGCGGGTTCGAGACCTGCCTGGGCAACTTGGTGAGACCTCATCTCTACAATAAATCAAAAAATTAGCCGGGTGTGGTAGCGCACGCCTGTAGTTCCGGCTACTGGGAAGGCTGAGGCGGAAGGATCACCAGAGCCCAGCAGGTCGACACTGCGGTGGCCAGGAGCGGCTACTGCACTCCAGTCTGGGTGATAGAGTGAGACTCCAACTCAAAAAAAAAAAGGTCATTGCCAATATAATTAACGATAATTTCCTTGCATTGGTGGGGGTGGGAATCAATGGTTTGTAGAATAAAAGGGAAGGCAATAAAATACGGGCAATAAGTTTAGAATTTTTTTAAACAAATAACTATAGTTACTGCCAACCAACTCACTTAAAAGTAATTAGAGAATTAGCAAATGTAAGAATAACTAAACACGAGGAGGGGTAATTAAAAATCCAAAGGGGGGATCATTTCACAGATCCATTGACCTAAACATTAGTTAATTATAAACATAAACTTTCCTGGTATTATCATAAGTACAAACAAAAGAGACACTATAATAACGTTCTAAGAACAATTGAAATATAATACTGAGATTAGCTTGGCTATGTGATAAGTAGAGTTAGTGGCATATGTATAAATATGCAAACTATTCTATAGAGTGGAACTCTGTATTTTAATAAAATATCTTTTATGTAATTATAAATAAATAATATAAAAAGTTTGTAAAAATATTTAAATAATGAATATGCAAAAATACTGATAACTACTTCACACGTTACTAACCATTATTACATAAGTATGTGTTTCCAGTTTGTTGTATATGCAAGTGTGTGTATTTGTATTTTTAATAAAATGAGGCCCAGACTATTGACATAATTTATAACTTGTTTTCTTTTTTTTTTTTTTGAGTTGGAGTTTCACTCAGTCACCCAGACTGGAGTGCAGTGGCCACTCCCGGCCACTGCAGCCTCGACCTGCTGGGCTCCAGCGATCCTTCCGCCTCAGCCTTCCAAGTTGCTGGAACTACAGGCGCACGCTACCACACCCGGCTAACTTTTTTGATTTATTGTAGAGACAAGATCTCGCCAAGTTGCCCAGGCAGGTCTCGAACCCGCGGGCTCAGGCAATTCACTCACCTCGGCCTCCCAAAGCGCGGGATTACAGGCTGAGCCACCGAGTCCAGCCTATAACTTGTTTCCAATTAATACATAGCAAATATTTTCTTGAAACACTGAATTCAAGAATTGCATGATATATCATCTAAGAATTATAGCATAATTTCTTTAAACATTATTAATTATTATATATAGCATGGTGAACAACTTCATAAACATATGAGCCTATAAAACTTTTTGGTGGTTTATAGTCCTAGGTATGGAATTATTAGGCTAATCAGTGCTAAATGTCATTGTCACCAAGTACTAGTCAAAAATGAGACTAGTCTACATGTAGAATAAATATTCTGGTATTTAATTTATGCATTATTTGATTGTCACTAGAAATGTAGAAGAAATATACAGCAAACAAGCTTTCCGTATTTCGACAGTTAGTTTGGCAGTGACACTAGTTTTAGGTTAAACATTACATAACATAGTCAGGGCTCATGTTTACCAGTTATCTACCTATAAGCAAGTTATATTAGTTGGTTGGGAATCTATATTAGTTTGTTATTGTTGCTAGAATAAAGCGCCACAAATTTAGCGACATGAAACAATACAAATTTGATATCACTCATAGTTCTGTAGGTCAGAAGTCTGGGTTGGCTTGATGGGTTCTCTGATCTGGGTCTCACAAAGCTGAAATCAGGTGTTGGCCAATGGAGCTCTTATTGGGGGAGCCTGCAAAGAATCCACTTCCAAACTTCTTCAGGTTGCTGGCAGAGTCATTCCCTTGAGATTGTAAGACTGAGGTCCTGATTGCTGGTTGTCACTTAGGAGACTGTTCTTACCACCACACGGGCCCCTGCATATCATAGTCAGCAACTGTGTATTGAATATTCCCTATACTTGGAATCTATCTGACCTCTGTCCCTGCTGCTTCTTTCTGTGTGGTCTGCTTTTGAGGCCTCATGAGATTACAGGCCCACCTGGATAATCCAGGTTAATATCCCAATCTTAGTTCAGCTGGTTAGTAAACTTAATGCATCTGGAAAGTAGCTGCACAGCTGCACCTAGACTAGTGCTTGATCAAATAACCAGAAGATGAAAAAGTCGGGGAGAAATCTATTTTTTTTTTTTTTTAGTTGGAGTCTCACTCCATTGCCCAGGCTGGAGTGCAGTGGCACACTCACAGCCACCACAGCCTCGATCTGCTGGGCTCTGGTGATCCTTCTGCCTCAACCTTCCAAGTAGCCAGAATTACAGGCATGAGCTACCACTCCCGGCTCATTTTTTATTTATTGTGAGACGAGGTCTCGCCAAGTTGCCTGGGCTGGTCTCAAACCCACATTAGAGACCACTCACCTTGGCCTCCCAAAAGTGCTGGGATTGCAGGCTGACCCACCGAGTCCGGCCAGGGGAGAAATCTGTAGAATTCTGTCTACAGCATCATCTATTCTGATAGCCGGGCATCCATGCCATACCAGTTAGAGTTTTGATTATCATTCCTGTAATCTAATGCTGATAGCAGTAAAATGTATCAGAACCTTGGTTGTCAGCACTATTCCTCTACTCAGCAATCATGGCCAAGAACTACTGCTTATAACCCTGACATGACAGGGTTATATTGGATTCCAACCTTGCCATTGTAGCTGTTTCAACATGTGCACCGTCCTGATTCACTCTCAGCACTCTACCAGGAATTCTGCAGGGCTAATTCCTTCTCTGGGAGGCCGGCCTCTCAGGGATCCACCAGGTTAAACTTTATCATGTCCTGCCTATAAAAAATACCCTGTTTCGAAATTTGGAAAAAGTGATGCTTGCTTATTTGGTGCTTAACTTTGTGCTCACAGATGATAGTGAGGTTCAGGTCTGCAGTAGCTCCAAATGACTCCAAAAGTTCTCAGTGTGGTGTGCTACGGGAAGAACTACTTAGAACTGGAGTTTGTAAAATAAAAACAAAGAATCTTTTCTTTAGCGAAAACCTGAGGCCTAGAATAATGTTTGAATTGGCTCCATGAATGTGGAATACAGACAGATGTCTCAGAATAAGAGCATTACCCTTTGTTATAATTAGAGTTGAGTCACTTTTTGCTAAATACCACTGCAAGGACTGTCTCACCAAGTGTATATAATTCTTCTTAATAGAAGAGATAGATTTTTTTTAAAGAGTACTCATGAAATATGAGACAGAACATATATTTTCGTGAGATGTTTCAGTTCAATTTTCCCCTCTGCCTACTCTCCATTCTTAAAAAAGAAACAACCATCTAGATTAGTTTCCTCCAGACCAGAGTAGCCTGGTTTTTCAATGAATCCAACCTTGGTTGCAATGACCAAACTAAATGTGTGTTCCTCCCATTGTAGAGAGTCGAAATTCACCTTTTTCTTTCAGTTCCATTCTCTTTCTCCTCTCTCCCCTCTCAAATCTTTTCTATTTTCCTTCTCTATATTTTTTGTTTGCTTATATTTCTGAGAAATGTTCTCAATTTCTCTGTTATATTCAAACTTTTTAAAGTTTTGCCGTCCTAATTTCAACTTCTTCGACATCTGCCTTCCCTCTGCTTGTCCTTCCCTATAGATTCCTATTTTTGTTTCTTGATTGTTTGCATCCAGATTCTAGTAAGGGATTATTTTTTCCTTGTATTTTTTTTGCTCCCGGTAATGCCTCTGTTTCTTCCAAGTTTTTCTTTTCTTTTTGTTTGTTTCCATCTCTATTGATAGAGCCTTCCTTAAATGTGATTCTTAGGCCATTTAAATTCATGCCAGATGTAGTAAAATAGATTTTAGCAATAGGGCTTGTGATTGGGTTCCCTAACCCAATAGGTAAATAGATAGAAAGCTGTATTTTTTTCTCCTTTGAGGTACTCCAAAAATCTGAAGACTTTTTTATTCTTCAACTATTCAATTTCTCTAGGAAATAGTTTTCCGATTTTCTATATAAGAGTAGTTTTGAAACTATTGCCAATTTTCTGCATTCTGTATTAGAAAAGACAATTAGAAATCTCATGCTTGCACACAATATGAAAGAGGGAGAGATTGGGGAGTAGGGGGACAAATGAATGAGAATGAAAGAGAAAGGCTAATTTGAATGTCCTACTTATCAGGAGAGGAGCACAGGTTTACCCAGTTCCTTAAAAAAAGAAGAAACTGGCTCCAGGTGACAGCACTGCAGACACCATTATCCTCTGTTTCTCTGCTGCACCAACCTCGACGTCTTGCCTGCGTCCCACTAGTTTGCGGCCTAGAGATTGGTGTGTCCTTTTAATAGAAGAAAATGGAAACTGAACAGCCAGAGGAAACCTTCCCCAACACTGAGACTAAAGGTGAATTTGGTAAACGCCCTGCAGAAGATATGGAAGAGGAACAAGCATTTAAAAGATCTAGAAACACTGATGAGATGGTTGAATTGCGCATTCTGCTTCAGAGCAAGAATGCTGGAGCAGTGATTGGAAAAGGAGGCAAGAATATTAAGGCTCTCCGTACAGACTACAATGCCAGTGTTTCAGTCCCAGACAGCAGTGGCCCCGAGCGCATATTGAGTATCAGTGCTGATATTGAAACAATTGGAGAAATTCTGAAGAAAATCTTCCCTACCTTGGAAGAGGGCCTGTAGTTGCCATCACCCACTGCAACCAGCCAGCTCCTGCTCAAATCTGATGCTGTGGAATGCTTAAATTACCAACACTATAAAGGAAGTGACTTTGACTGCGAGTTGAGACTGTTGATTCATCAGAGTCTGGCAGGTGGAATTATTGGGGTCAAAGGTGCTAAAATTAAAGAACTTCGAGAGAACACTCAAACAACAATCAAGCTTTTCCAGGAATGCTGTCCTCATTCCGCTGACAGAGTTGGTCTTATTGGAGGAAAGCCTGATAGGGTTGTAGAGTGCATAAAGATCATCCTTGATCTTATATCCGAGTCTCCCATCAAAAGACATGCACAACCTTATGATCCCAATTTTTATGATGAAACCTATGACTATGGTGGTTTTACAATGATATTGGATAACCGCCGTGGACGTCCAGTGAGATTTCCGATGCGGGGAAGAGGTGGTTTTGACAGAATGCCTCCTGGTCGGGGTGGGCGTCCTAT